>JACXGI010018152.1:0-13591 GCA_016801175.1 Esox masquinongy | reverse complement strand
TAGAACACCAAGATTACGCACTTGATCCCTGGTTTTAAGGGCCCGAGAGTCTAGCTCTTTACTAATACTAGTTCTTTTATTTTTGTTGCCAAACACAATAATCTCAGTTTTATCTTGGTTTAATTGTAGACAATTTTGGTTCATCCAGGTATTTATGTGCTCTATACAGTGACACAGAGAGTCTATTGAGCTGTTGTCAAACAGTTCGAGAGCTATATATATTTGAGTATCATCAGCATAGCTGTGGTAGTTAATGTTGTTGTTCTGTAGAATTTGGCCCAGAGGTAACATATAGAGATTGAAGAGAAGCGGTCCGAGGACTGATCCCTGTGGAACTCAACCAGGTGGTTTGGAATTTAGGCTGGGGAGAGGGGCGTTATAACAGGTTATAGACCGGGTTGTGTGGAATGTAGGCTGGGGAGAGGGGCGTTATAACACGTTACAGACTGGGTGGTTTGGAATTTAGGCTGGGGAGAGGGGCGTTATAACACGTCATAGACCAGGATTCATTGTGAAGTGCCAGAACACAGCGCTTAGCTGTGGTATATTGGCAATTTACCACACACTCCTGAGATGCCTTATTGATATTATAAACCAGTTACAAAGGCAACTTAAGCAGTGAAAATGTATGTAATATCTGTGTTACACATTGATATTACATAAATTTTACATATCATAGCTTTCAGAAAATCTAAATTCAAATCACCAAGTTCATATTGCTAAATTATACCACATCGTACAATTGTCAATACCACATCTTCAATATTACACCGATCAGCCATAACATTATGATCACTGACTTAAGTGAACTGCTTTGGGCAATGTTCTGCTGGGAAACCTTGGGTCCTGCCATTATGTGGATGTTACTTTGACACGTACCACCTACCTAAGCATTGTTGCAGACCATGTGCACCTTTTCATGGCAACGGTATTCCCTGATGGCATTGGCCTCTTTCAGCAGGATAATGCGCCCTGCCCACAAAGCAAAAATGGTTCAGGAATGGTTTGAGGAACACAACAACGAGGTCAAGGTGTTGACTTGGCCTCCAAATTCCACAGATCTCAATCCAATCGAGCATCTGTGGGATTGGCTGGACAAACAAGTCCGATCCACGGAGGCCCCACCTCGCAACTTACACTCGACGGGTCAGGGCTGTTTTGGCGGGAAAAGGGGGACCTACACAATATTAGGCAGGGGGTCAAAATGTTACGGCTGATCGGTGTATATAGTCAAACTGATGTCAACTGTAGATATGTTATTATCATTTTTCCCACCTTACTTTCCAAGGTCAGTATTAGAGCAGCCCCTAACACTTAACCCTTACCTTATCTTAAGCTAATTAATACTCCTAACCAGTTGCGCGAAGCTCTCTAACCAGCTACTAAAAGTACATTTACACAAAAGCCGTATCACTTCTATTCAAATCCCAGTAGATTTGAAAGTAGACTTGTTATAGATGATGGCCACACCAATCCCAGTCAGTAGGTGGCACTGTGTATCCACATGTAAGCTATGAGATGGACACAGATGAAGGGGATTTGGCCTTATTCCCACTAATAGCAAACACTGATCCTAGATCTGTAACTAGGAGCAACCTCTCCCCAGACCAACAGGTCAACTATGCCAGCCAAGCTGATCTGAAGTTAACCCACGCCATGCCAGGACTTAATGCACTGAGCTATTATGGAGACACGTGTTAACTACTTACTTCTTGTGGTCTACACACACACACACACACACACAGTTCCTACACTTTTTCTGTAGGAGTTATTTGTTGACAAACAAGCAAGGGAAGGTCAAATGTAGATTGTAGGTTACCCTCCTGACGTTAGTCATGGCTGGCCCACAACCTTTTAGTTGAGCCAATTTCTGTGAGCCTCCTCCCTTCATCCAGCCTCTTGATATAATATGAGCGAAATCTGAGCTCTGTGTGTAAAAGGGGCCCGTAACTTACCCAGAGTTCTTAGCAGGACAAACTGCATCCCCAGAGCAAAGGGTCTTTCCTGTTCATCCACAGACCTGAGACAGACGAGATTATACAGATAGATAGATAGATAGATATTATTTCATATATACATGGACATGTTTCACAATGAAGAAAACAATAATTACACTATTACATTCTTCATGGGAGTTTGGTGGGTTTTCTTGATGCATTCAAAAAACATGAAAAACAGAGTTAGAGAGAATAAGAGTTAAACAGTGAAAGGGAGAATATGATTACCTGACTAAACTTGAGCTAATAGAGTGAGATAAAAATGTAAGAGAACAGGAGTAAAAGCGTATGAGAATATGAGTTAATGAGTAAGAGAACATGAGTTATTGAGCAAAAAACTATGAGTTAATGAAAAAAAGTATGAGTTAATAAGTAACAGAATAAGATAATTTGTCGGTCTGACTCATCCTACGGTACCGGAGCGTGACGATGATGGCGGAAGGCTGCGCGCAGGCAGTGATGAGGGTAACGATGAAGAGGAAGACGAGGAAGGGGATGAGGGTGTTGCAGGTGCGGTCACACTTCCCTGACACGGCAAAACCGTTCTCGTTGAGGTAGGTCTTGACGATGACCAGCTGTAGTTGGTTGCCTTGACTACCAGACGGAGGCGTGATGACCTGTCTGCTCTGGACACACCTACACTCCGTGTAGTTCCTGATCTGCAGAGGGGGCGGACACGGTTAGTACACGGGGAGACTGCCGTCAATCACGCTTCCAAGGCCGAACTTTAGGGAAATCCAGTGCACCTGTACACACTCAAATCCAGTGCACCTGGACACACACAAACCCAGTGCACCTGGACACACACAAACCCAGTGCACCTGGACACACACAAACCCAGTGCACCTGGACACACACAAATCCAGTGCACCTGGACACACACAAACCCAGTGCACCTGGACACACACAAACCCAGTGCACCTAGACACACACAAACCCAGTGCACCTGGACACACACAAACCCAGTGCACCTAGACACACACAAACCCAGTGCACCTGGACACACACAAACCCAGTGCACCTAGACACACACAAATCCAGTGCACCTGGAGACACAGTGACAGATTTGTGCCAGAACCGTCAGTTGAATTAGAGCCCCCATTCACAAAACACTAAAACACACACACACACACACACACACACACACACTACTCACTCCAGAGCTGTCGTTGCCCACCAGGCTGCACCCAGCTAGGCAGGGGTTGAAGTAGGTGATGCCGTCGGAGCCACACACCGGGGCGTACTCATGGATCTTACAGCCACAGTTCACGTTGCACCCCCCCGTCAGGTTCCGCTGGGTCGTCGTCAGGGTGGGCCTGCATGGAGGTGACAGGGGGCGGGGCAACATGGCCATCATCACACCGTTCCCAAATATCTGTTTTCCCAGTCTGTGGCGAAACCACGCCAAAGCAGAAAACGGGACGCATCGGCCCAGATCAGACTGCCCCAGTGGGACACCAGCTAAAGCACACTGAAAACGATAAAGAGAGCGATCGAGTGGCAAAGAGAGAGAGATAGAAAGTCAGAAAGAGGTCGAGCAACAAGGATAAAAAGGGACTTACATAGATAGAGAGAAAGAAGAGAGAGAAAGTGAGACAGATCGAGTAACATTGAGAGACAGAGAGAGGCGTGTGAAAGAGATAGAAACTGAACAAACACAACTGTTTGTCCGGTGGGAACCGGGTTCTAGCTCAGTGTTCTGAGTGTTCTCTCTTTCTGTGAGGCAGTGAGTCTCCAGTTGCCACTGCTGACCTTCACCGGAATGAGGGACATACTTCTATATAACACCACACAAATCATTCTACTTCCCCCAAATTAACAGGATTCAGTGAAATCCAGGTTGAATATTTGGGGAATCTCGCAGCAGGGATTTCTGGAAAACCACAGGATTGTGGGAAATGTTTGAACCGTAAACAGGCTAAAGACACCACCTCGTGACATACAGGAGTCCACAACAGATCTATCTTCACCTGAATTGTAGAACTACAGCGTCAAACACCAAGAGAACGCATTACAGCAGCTCAATAACACTCCATTTGTGTTAATAAAATACATTGTATTTCTCTGAGTGACTGAGAACACGTTTACTTTTAAAATGCCGACAGCAGACAGGAGCAGCGTCAGTACGCTCCTCTACGTCTGTCCGCTGAGATTCGGTCAGTTCAGCTCTTGTCAGCTGTGAGTTGATTCATTGGGTGTGAACCCGGCCACAACACCAGCAGGCAACATTCCAGGCAGGAAGGGAGGGAGGGACGGACGCAGAGAGGGAGGGAGGGAGTGAGTGGGGGAGGGAGTGATGGGCGCAGAGAGGGAGGGAGGGAGGATATCTCCACGGTGTCTAGCTGACAGACCTGGCTGCAGGTTGAAGACACCAGGTGTTACAGTTGAAAGGATAAGCCAGAGAGCCCACTATCACCGACAGGTGAATGGGGGAATTAGTGAGTGTGTGTGTGTGTGTGTGTGTGTGTGTGTGTGTGTGTGTGTGTGTGTGTGGGCGACATAAAGGTCTCAGTTTATTCCGTCCAGATGGCTCAGTTAGTTGGAGCCTGGTACTGGCATCCCTTCAGGTCACCAGCCCAAGTCCCACATGGATCACATATGCTTCGCTGTACAATTGTTGCTTTGGATCACATAATGCTCCAGCGTGTTGGCGTGGAGTGTGTGTGTGTGTGTGTGTATGTGTGTGTGTGTGTGTGTGCCTAATGAAGCGGGCACATCAATACCATGCCAAAGAAACCGTGGTAAAAGGGATGTCATTGTTAGAATAATTGTATATAATAAATGTAACAGTATTACTATAGGTTTGCATTACAGTAGCAGTACTAGAGTAGGATTATAGTAGTAGTATCACAGTAACAATGGAGTATTATTATATTAGTCATTTAATAGAACTACAACCCTGTTTCCAAAAAAGTTGGGATGCTGCGTAAAATGCAAATAAAAACTTATGAAAAAAATCTTATGAGCAATATCATTTTTCCCAATATTCAATGGTAAATAATACAAAGACAACATATCAATGTTGAAACTGAGATATTTTATTGTTTTTGGAAAAACTACATGCCCATTTTGAATTTGATGGCAGCAATACTGTACGTTTCAAAAATGTTGGGACAGGGGCATGTTTACCACTGTCTTGCATCATCTCTTCTTCGAAATGTTTTCCCATTCTTGTTTGATATTGGATTTCAGCTTCTCAACAGTTTGGTGTCTCCATTGTCATATTTTTCATTTCATAATGCATCAAATGTTTTCAATGGGTGACAGGTCTGGACTGCAGGCAGGCCAGTTTAGCACCCGGACTCTTTTACTATAGAGCCATGCTGTTGTAATACGCGCAGAATGTGGTTTGGCATTGTCTTTCTGAAATAAACAAGGCCTTCCCTGAAAAAGACGGTGTCTGGGTGGCAGCTTGTGTTGCTCCAAAAGCTGTATTGTTCAGCATTAATGGTGCCTTCAAAGATGGGCAAGTCACCCACGCCATGTGCACTAATGCACCCCCATACCATCACAGACGCTGGCTTTTGAACTGTGTGCTGATAACAAGCTGGATGGTTCCTCTCCTCTTTAGTCCGGGGGATGCGGTGTCCATGATTCCCAAAAAGAATTTAAAATTATTTATTTGTCAGACCGCAGGACAGTTTTCCACTTCAGTTTTAACTTGCATTTGTGGATGCAGCGACATACTGTTTCACAGACAGTGGTTTTCGGGAATGCTCCTGAGCCCATGCAGTGATTTCCACTACAGAATCGTGTCTGTTTTTAATGTAGTGCCGCCTGAGGGCCCGAAGATCACAGCCATCCAATATTGATTTTCAGCCTTGAACCCCTCCCCATCTTTACTTCTGAAAGAATAATCCTATCTGGAATGATCTTTTAATACCCAATCATGTTACTGACCTGTTGCCAAATGACCTAATTAGTTGTGTGATATCCACCAGTTTTAGTTTTTTAGCATTACACAGCTTTACCAGTATTTTGTTGCCTCTGTCCCAACTCTTTTGTAATGTGTTGCAGGCATCAAATTCAAAATGGGCATATATTTTTCAAGAAAAAATAAAATGTCTCAGTTTCAACATTTGATATGTTGTCTTTGTACTATTTTCTGTTGAATATAGGGTTTAAATGATTTGCACATCATTGCATTCTGTTTTCACTTACATTTTAACCAGTGCCCCAACTTTTTTGAAAACAGGGTTGTATTACAATAGTGTTATGGAAATAAAGTGGTAGAATTACAGTACATTTACAGTAAAACTATAGTGGTGTTAGAGTAGCACTGCAGTAGTACTGCAGACAGATGTTACCCGGTGGTGTAGGGTATGTTAATGCCTCCCAGGTTGATGCTCTCACAGCCCACGATGAAGAGGGTGGAGAAACACAGCAGAGACACGCCACTGCAGATCATGGCCAGCTTGGCCGACTCCCGGGCCCCCAGCTTCAGCTTCTTAATGATGTAGCCCCCCAGGACGATCCCCACCCCAGCGCTGGGCACGATGATAACGCCTGGGGGGATATAGGGGGGTTGACTGTTAAATATTATTTGGGAAAAGCCACAACACGCACGCACAGACAGTCCTGTATTACTGGTTAGGTTTAGGGAACATGTAATGTTCCCTAAACCTAACCGTAACATTAACCCAAACCTCAATAACCTAGCATTTATATTCACACCTAACCTAGCCCTAATGCCTTTCACTAACCCTAAACCTAACCCATAATGCCTAAATGTAACCAAGTCCTAATGCCTAACCCTAATTGGAATTTTCACCCAAAACCCAAGCTTTTCCTAGTGGGGACATCCCCAAATGGACTCACCAGTAAAACTGATGGGTTAAACAGAAGAGCAGACAGTGTTAGTCTCACCAGTGTAAATGACAGTTTTTAGACAGAGGAGAGACAGTGTTGGTCTCACCAGTGTAAATGACAGTGTTCAGACAGAAGAGACAGTGTTGGTCTCACCAGTGTAAATGACAGTGTTCAGACAGAAGAGACAGTGTTGGTCTCACCAGCGTAAATGACAGTGTTCAGACAGAAGAGACAGTGTTGGTCTCACCAGTGTAAATGACAGTGTTCAGACAGAAGAGACAGTGTTGGTCTCACCAGCGTAAATGACAGTGTTCAGACAGAAGAGACAGTGTTGGTCTCACCAGCGTGACAGTGTTCAGACAGAAGAGACAGTGTTGGTCTCACCAGCATAAATGACAGTGTGCAGACAGAAGAGACAGTGTTGGTCTCACCAGTGTAAATTACAGTGTTCAGACAGAAGAGACAGTGTTGGTCTCACCAGTGTAAATGCTGGCGTTGGACGCGGGGATCCCGAACTGGGATTCGATGAACTTGGGTATGAATGTGATGAAGGCAGTAACGATGGCACACTCAGCTGTGTAGGACAGACTGACAAACAGGAACGTCACGTTGGACAGGATGTGAATGGCTGCCCGGGGGAGGTCTGGAGAAGCAACGGGACAGATGGGTCAAGGAGTACTGAGGCTTTCCGATTTTATAATCTTGTCATGAAAGAGAGGGTTCATCCAAAACATCACCCTTTCCCATACAGAGTTCTACATTTGACCAGGGCATAATACGGCACTATGTAGGGAATAGTGCGCCATTTGGGACACACTCCATTGCTCCTGGTTTCTGAATTGGTATTTCGTTTAAACTAATTAATATCATTCCCACTGGCCCAAACAGTGTCACTCACACCAATCCTAACCATGATCCACCCTGTCTCTCTCTTTCAGACTGATGCTCTCCCAACCATCGGGGCCAAGTCCAGAGAAGATGATCACATTTACAACTTCCCAGAAACATCATCAGCATTGTATTAACTATGATCATAGTGACAGTGCTGGTCCAAACCACTTCCTATTCCCTACTTAGTGCACTTCCCTATGCATCCTGGTAAAAAAAAGTCCATTATATATGGAGCCATTTAGCACACAAACATAGTGAGTACAAGACATATTCTGAAGAGCGCACAGCCCCGGTCACGCGCACTTCTAAACAGTCCCGGGAAAAATGGAGAACAAAGGGAACAAGGCAACGAATTTGTAGTTTTCCACACATCCCAGCACACACACACACGCACACACGCGCACACAGACACACAGGCACACACAATAATTATTACAGTCACACACACAATAATTATAACACACAAACACACACACAGTCACACAATAATAACTACAATTTGCGGTGTAACCATCTCCCAGTTCACACATTACACTCAGACACACACACGGTCACACACTCTCTCGTCCTTACAGGACAAGCCAGGCATCTGGTGGACTATAAAAGAAGCCAAACAGAGCCAGATCAGCAGTTTGGGATGGTTAGGATGTCATCATCACGTTCCCCTGAGACCTCATTTACAACAGCTGGGGGAGAAGAGAACAACAGACACATTTAAACCCGCACTGGGTTTGGTTATATTGCTGTTTATTAACAACATTTGTCCCCACACACACTTCTAATTCTGAAAAGTGTAACGATACATGTTAGGGTGGTTTTATACAGTACCAGACCAGTCTGACCAGTCTGCTACTGGTACTGGTAGCAGTTGTAGGTTTTTACACTGTACCAAGACCAGTCTGGTAGTAGATGTAGGTTTTATACAGTACTGAGACCAGTCTGGTAGTAGTTGTAGGGTTTTACACTGTACCAAGACCAATCTGGTAGTAGTTGTAGGGTTTTATACAGTACCAAGACCAGTCTGGTAGTAGTTGTAGGGTTTTATACAGTACCAAGACCAGTCTGGTAGTAGTTGTAGGTATTTACACTGTACCAAGACCAGTCTGGTAGTAGTTGTAGGGTTTTATACCGTACCAAGACCAGTCTGGTAGTTGTAGGTTTTTACTCCGTACCAAGACCAGTCTGGTAGTTGTTGTAGGTTTTTACACCGTACCAAGACCAGTCTGGTAGTGGTTATAGGTATTTACACCATAACAAAACCAGTCTGGTAGTTGTTGTAGGTTTTTACACTGCACCAAGACCAGTCTAGTAGTGGTTTTAGGTTTTTACACAGCTCTAAGACCAGGTCTATTACAACTACAAGCAGCAGCTGAAACAATCTCCCAGACAACCCTGACCAGGCTTCGCAAATCAATAGTAAAGCCCGCCAGAGTCTGGTTTGGGTTTCCGTTTTCATTGTTCAGTCCACTGAAAAGTCCACTGGCTGCCAATCATCAAAGTGCTGCATGATTTCAGGGCGAGGAATCTTGCAGGAAAAGTAATTGTACTCCAGCTCCGTTCACCCACGCTTAAAGTTATTATAAGTAGAACATTTCTGAGAGGAAATTAGTTTTGCTAGGCTATAGATTAGGAAAATCACTTGCCGGCTGTCTGTAAATTTATCATTTCTGGTGGCACAGAAAAATGTTATGGTACAGTGTGATCAAATTATGACACCGCTACTTCTAAGCACATGCACCAACGAGTGATGATGTCACTCCTCTAGATTTTGTATGTGTCCCGGGCTCTTCTGATCAGGACATGTCACTGTCATCGTGACACCTCTGTGAAACACAAGTTCTGTCATCTCATTTGTACCTTTGAGGTCCTGCCCAAAGCCCATGGACGTCTGGACAGTCTGCCCCTTCTCCTTCATGACATCATCATCGCTAGACACGTCCGCTGCTGACAAAATCTTCTTCCCCTTCTTCTTGTGGCGTGGCGGAAGCTTCTTAGGAAAGGCAAACATGGGAAAGACGACCAGGAGCATGGCAATGGAACAGAGCAGAAAGCCACTCCACCTGGGAGGAGAGAGAGATAAAGAGGGAGATGATGGATAGAGAGAGACAAGGAGAGAAAAATGGTTGGATAGAGAGAGATGGGCAGAGAGGGATGGATGGACAGGGAGAGACACAAAGAAATTGAGACACATTGTTAGAAAACATAATCACCCCCCACATATACACACACACACACACACACACACACACACAAACACACTTACCAATTGCCAACAAAACGTGGGTCGCTCTGGTCAATACTGATGACAGATGTAGGGTCAACGTAGAAGCCAATCAAAACACCTCCAAGCAGATAGCCGGCGGCTGGCCCCAGAGCACCCATAACATACATCACGGCTGAATGGAGGAAGAAGGAATACAGGGGGTAAAAGAAAAGGAGGAAGAACAGGAAAAAGAAGAACGAGGGAATGAAGATCAAGAGGAAGAAGAAATACAGGGGGTAAAAGAAAAGGAGGAAGAACAGGAAAAAGAAGAACGAGGGAATGAAGATCAAGAGGAATAAGAAATACAGGGGGTAAAAGAAAAGGAGGAAGAAAAAAAATAGATTACTTCATTATTCATTTGCAACCAAGGACTAACGTAAATGTTGCTTTACGTCAACCCTTCTGATACGTACCATAAATACTACACACAAAAAATCACAACCAAGGATACTAACATCAACATGTAAACATAGCTATGAAATGTTGCATTCACATATTTTATCGATATCAATGACTCCGCTAGAGAAGAGGAGATAGATTTGGATAACAGGAGAGAAAGAGGTAGCATAGGACATAGGAGGTGGAGAGGCTACTAGCTGTTATTACAATCACTTCTGACAGTCGGCCTTATAGAACTACAAAAACAAAGTTACATGCGGGCCTGTAGAACTAAGAACACCAGCAGCATGACACCCTGCGTCCCACTGCTAGCTCATCCCTGGAGCTATGCACAATCGGTCCTGGTTAATCCCTGTATAGCAGACCAGGATTCCACTGGATATGATGTTGGAAGGCCAGTTGGGGGCAAATCTGGTCTAAAGATAAAATCAAAATGTCCCAGGGCAGGAAAAGCAACATTGCCCTGCTGGTTCTTTCCTCAATTTATAGTTGATAAACATTAAAAAACATAAATACAAAATCAGGGCGAAAACATAATTTTGTAAAACTGCATAAAGAAAGGTAGAGCAGTACTTTTCCTTGTACAATAAGGACATACAGTGGATATAAAAAGTGTAAACACCCCTGTTAAAATGCCAGGTTGTTGTGATGTAAAAGAATGAGACAAAGATAAATCATGTCAGAACTTTATCCACTTTTAATGCGACCTATAATGTGAACAATTCAATTGAAAAACAAACTGAAATCTTCGAGGGGGAAAAATGAAAAACAAAAACCTTACAATAACATGGTTGCATAAGTGTGAACACCCTCTTATAACTGGGGATGTGGCTGTGTCAGTGGCGTCGTTAGGCCTGGGTGTCCGGGGCTATAGCCGCGGATCTTTTATGAATAGCCCCGGATCTCAAATGGAAAAAAAATAATAATAATTCAAAAATAGCCCCTGATCTATTCATCTATAATTCCGATCACGCATTACGACAATGTAGATGTGTAGGCCACTAGTGTGTACATCGAAATTTTCCACATGTACATTCAAAACTCTGTACTTTCTGTCCCGGGCGGGGTGGGAGGGTGGGCTAGGCCCCGAATGTATTGTGATGCTATAGACGCCTCTGGGCTGTGTTCAGAATTAACCAATCACATTCAAACTCATGTTAAATAGAAGTCATGACACACCTGCCATCATTTAAAGTGACTCTGATTAATCACAAATAAAGTTCAGCTGTTCTAGTAGGATTTTCCTGACATTTTCTTGTTGCATCTTAGAGCAAAAGCCATGGTGTGCAGAGAGCTTCCAAAGCATCAGAGGGATCTCATTGTTGAAAGATATCTGTCAGGAGAAGGGTACAAAAGAATTTCCAAAGCATTAGATATACCATGGAACACAGTGAAGACACTCATTATCAAGTGGAAAAAATATGGCACAACAGAGACATTACCAACAACTGGACGTCCCTCCAAAACTGATGAAAAGACGAGAAGAAAACTGGTCAGGGAGGCTTCCAAGAGGCCTACAGCAACATTCAAGGAACTGCAGGAATTTCTGGCAAGTACTGGCTGTGTGCTACATGTAACAACAATCTCTCATTCTTCATATGAATGGGCTATGGGGTAGGGTGGCAAGACGGAAGCCTTTTCTTACAAAGAAAAACATCCAAGTCTGACTGAAGTTTGCAAAAACAAACATCAAATCCCCCAAAAGCATGTGGGAAAATGTGTTATGGTCTGATTAAACCAAAGTTTCTGAACTTTCTGGCCATAATTCCAAAAGGTATGTTTGGCGCAAAAACAGCACTGCACATCACGCAAAGAACACCATACCCACAATGAAGCATGGGGGTGGCAGCATCATGCTTTGGGGCTATTTTTCTTCAGCTGTAACCGGGGACTTTGTCAAGGTGGAGGGAATTATGAACAGTTCCAAATACCAGGAAATTTTGGCACAAAACCTTCAGGCATCCGTTAGAAAGCTGAAGAGGAAGTTCACCTTTCAGCACGACAATGACCCAAAGCACACATCCAAATCCACAAAAGCATGGCTTCACCAGAAGAAGATTAGAGTTTTGGAATGGCCCAGCCAGAGCCCAGACCTGAATCCAATTGAACATCTGTTGGGTGATCTGAAGAGGGCTGTGCACAGGAGATGTCCTCGCAATCTGACATTTGGAGCGTTTTTGCAAAGAAGAGTGGGCCAGTATTGCCACGTCAAGATGTGCCATGTTAATAGACTCCTACCAAAAAGACTGAGTGCTGTAATAAAATCAAAAGGTGCTTCAACAAAGTATGAGTTTAAGGTGTGCACACTTATGCAACCAGGTTATTGTGAGTTTATTATTTTTTATTTTTCCCCCTCAAAGATTTCAGTTTGTTTTTCAATTGAATTGTTCACATTATAGGTCACATTAAAGTTGGAAAAAATTCTGACATGATTTATCTTTGTCTCATTCTTTTACATCACAAGTACCTGGCATTTTAACAGGGGTGTGTAGACTTTTTATATCCACTGTAGGGCCAAGTTGCAGGAGAGAGAAGGTGCCTAAGAAAAAAGTAGGACTAATGTCTGAAAAGGTTGGAGCCACGGTTAAAGGTTGAAGGTCAGTGTAAATAGGATTTGGAATTACACAACTTTTTTACACAAGACTCACTTTTGGGCTAATGGAGATTTTATATACACACACACACACACACACACACACACGTTAAAAAAATATTTTATTTGAGGCCACAAATCTAAAAGGACTGTGTGAGCTATGTCCATGGTTAGGTCTTCAGCATCATTACAGCAGACTAATTAGGAGATAATTATGTTATTATTAATTGATTAATGCCTTTAAGAGATCCAGGGGAAGACAGGACAGAAATAACTCCTAAAAGAACAAAGAACCCCCTTGGAAAGCCTCTTATCTGCCTGCCAAAGACAGATGAAATCAAGCACTGACACACAGACACACAAATGGCATAGAGTTTTCTGGCATGGAGTTTAGGTATAGGGTTAAAATTGTAATTATGGTAAGGCATTAGGGCCAGGTTAAGTTTAGGTATAAATGTTAGACTGAGATTAGGCTTTTCATTAGGTTTTCATTAGTTTATGGTACATATATATATATTTTTTTGTGTTCCACTAATAGGCCCTTTGTATTTTCAACACTCACATTGTCACATGGCACCAAACACACACACACACACACACACACACACACACACACACACACACACACACACACACACA
>JACXGI010018151.1:0-13589 GCA_016801175.1 Esox masquinongy | reverse complement strand
TGCAAGGTGTCAATGGTCGTCTTTTGGACAGCTGTCAAGTCAGCAGTCTTCCCCATGATTGTGTAGCCTACAGAACTAGACTGAGAGACCATTTAAAGGCCTTTGCAGGTGTTTTGAGTTAATTAGCTGATTAGAGTGTGGCACTAGGTGTCTTCAATATTGAACCTTTTCACAATATTCTAATTTTCTGAGATACTGATTTGGGGTTTTCATTAGTTGTCAGTCATAATCATCAAAATTAAAAGAAATAAACACTTGAAATATATCAGTCTGTGTGGAATGAATGTATACATTATACAAGTTTCACTTTTTGAATGGAATTACTGAAATAAATCAACTTTTTGATGATATTCTAATTATATGACCAGCACCTGTATATTGGATGGTAGTAAACCAGAGTAGAATATCTATCAGACTGCATGTCACAATTGAAATCTCAAAGGTTAAGGAATGAGCTGAGGTAGATGGGGATTTACCTAAAAGGGACTTGTAAATAATTTGGTACCCAGTGAGTGGGGAATTTTGTATGTAGGAAAGTCCAGTTAACCAGACATTAAAGGATGCAGTGATGACTGTTGAAGGGGTCAGAAGGTAAAGGTCACAGTGATGTGTTGAAGGGGTGCTGGTGACCAAGCATGGCTGTGTGGTAAATTACATTAAATTTGTTGAGGATATATTTTTTTATTGGCCGTCCCGTACACTACGTTGCCACAGTCACTGATCGTTTTTTTTTTTACAAAGGTAGACTTTGGGTTGGCAAAGAAGGATGCCAGTTATCGATATAACTTGCCTGAGGTTTGACGATACTGCATATGTATTGAGAGTGAACATTCCATATCCCCTGCATACCAAGGTATTTTTAGATGTCGGTGTTCTCTGACCTATTCAGGGTGACAATGTTTTGGGGAGCAAGCAGATTGAGGGGAATGTAACCGCGATCCCTGCTGCGGGGGAAGCATATGGTCGGGTGGATTTACGAGGCGAGGTCGAAGTAAAGATAAAGGGCATACCAATAGTAATGTTCCCGCATTAAACTCTAGGGGGAGCTATTAGCTGTTTCGACTTGAATCCCGCAAAAATCACAACACACATTGAAATTTTGCATTAAGACGGTCGTTAAGCACAGATGTACCCACGTGTGACTACTCAACGTATGGACGGACATTCCACTATCCTACTTCAACAAACACCCAATAACACTGATGTTACTTGTCAGACTTAGTGGAATAAATCTGTAGATGTCACTTGAAAAGATTTTTACATACCTTGTGCTATAGACATATTTAATGGGTTAGGCTTACCCACTCTAGAAATGTGTTTAGTAGCATTATTGATTGGTAGACGTCTCACCCATGCACACGCAGAGACTGTGGACATGAACTAGCTTTCTGAGATTGTCCTTGATTAAGAACACATTTTGAAAGGAGACACTTGAAGTGAAGTAATAAAATATTTGTATTATCTTTTTTTTTTACGTCAGAATAGGAGTAGGGAGACGTAGTAGGGGTGAGCAGAAATGCATCTGGCTCATTTGGGGGATGTACTGCGATTTCCACTGAGGAGGAAGCTTAAGGTTCCTGAGGTGAGAGTTTCCAGCCACTTCCTTGATGATGGCAGAGGCAGTTTTTTGTTATGTTTTCCAAGCTGTGTAGTGAATTACAACCAGTTGATCAATCAACAGCACCTCACCACAATAGAAAAGGCTTTTCGATATGCGACTGTGGTTCATCAAGATACGTTTTTACTAAAGAGTAGGGTTGAATTGTTTAGCACTGGCAGATAGAAAATATATTGTACACAACATATGTGTGTAGATTTATATCGATTTATATTAAAAGTACCTTTAATCACACATTTTAGTTTTTTTTTTTGTTGTTGTCCTATAAAGGTAGACAGGACCTGAATGTTCTAGGCACCTAATCTGTTAAGACTAGTCATTGTGATTGATTTACAATGACGCAACATAAGTGTGTATTACTGTGAAAATGTTCCGGAAACTATGGGGTGTGTGTGTGTATTTGTATGTGTGAATAACAACAGTATGGTTGTGTGTCTGATCACTCTGGGACCATACAAAGACACCTTTGTGCTGATGAGGTGAGGTCAGAGTGACATGTGAGTGAACTCCCACGATTCTCTTTGCTGTTGTACCCTCCCTGCAACAACCAACGCAAAAATTCACATTGTTGCCCCGGAGACCATCCCATAGTGAGAGAAGACAGCTGTTATCCTTACGTGAAAAGAAAGAAAAACTTGGACTTCAAGGCAGTATCCAACCGGTTAAACAACGAATCAGGCTTGCTGTAGAATATTTTTTCTACTCCAGATCCTGGATCTTTTCCTCGCTCATATTCACTGTGCTTGTGCCACTGTTACACAGGCTGTTACCCTTGACCTGTCTCTCCCCCGTCTCTCTGTTTATTTTCTCTGTCCATTTTCTCTCTGTTTCTCTGTGAATAGACCCTTTGACTGTGTCTGTGTGCTGTGGGCCACACAGGAAGTGCACTGCTAGAGGTGCGGCTCATCCTCCCTCGTGAGAAACACAAGACAGGATGCTGTAAATGTGTGTGCGCGCTTACGTGTGTGTGTGTGTGAGAGAAACAGAGTGAGCAGGGCCTAGGTTCCCCTAACGAAATAAAAATCTGAAACAAGCGTTCCATCTATGTTGTAAACAAAAGTCGTCACTCTCTTGCTTAAACACATTGAAACCCGCACGTAGAGTAATAGAGGTAGGGTTCCAGAATGAGTCAGTCTGTGCTTTCAGTCGTTATACTGACAGCGCTTGTACGGGGCACACTGAACTGGAGCAGCCTATGCCTGAAAACAGTAGACAAGGTATACAATGCCTGTGCAGCAGGTAGATTCTTCTCTACAGTAATCACCCTAGCAACACCAAACAGCGCTTCCCCAGCCGAAGCGCCAATAAGCTTTAAAGCCGTCTGTTTCCTCACTTCCTCTCAGCGCACTGGGTTCTACAGTGCTGGGCACTCTCCAGCTAGTAAGCGGCCATCTTGGATATAGCAATCAACTAAGCCATCCTTACTTGCTCGCTTACTTTTGGGATGGGAGGACTTTAACCGAACTTGGGTCTTTCGGGGCGCCAGCGCCATTGGTAAGCGGGGCAGTGCAAGTTAGAAGCCTAAAATCAACAGGGACCAAAGCCGTAAAAACTGACTGCAAATTCTGAGACCGGTTTTAAGTGAACTCCCTCTCCCCTCCCCTTTTTCCTTGTCTGATCGTTCTGTGCATTTGTTGAGGGCCTGTGAACTATTGGAACACAGTTTATTGAGCTTTACAATAAATTATTTCCCTAACAGCGTATTGGAACATTTTTGGATCTCGGTGGCATGGTTTTTTGTTGGACAACCGTTTGTGGGGTATTGTTTTTCGCCATTTGTCGCACCGGTCAATTGTGCGTTCTATTGAGTAATGCGGTTTGATAATTTACTAGGCTACTTAATTCGTCTGTAGACGTCTTCCGGCGTATGTTTGCTGGAACTTGGCTTCGACGTTGCGTTAATGTGGTTGAACAGATCTGTTCATCAATAGCTCTTCTAGACCGGCTTTCCTGTTGGATTTAAGGTGCAGCAAAAGCAAAAAAGAGACTCAGACAGAAGAACAACTTCGGGGATCAAACCATAAAACGTCAACCAGAATGCCACTACCTACCGTCAATGAGCGTGACACTGAAAATGTAAGTATTCTTTGTTAAAAAGTTGACTTGTTACAGTCAGCTGTCATTGTGCCGTCTTGCCCAACTTTTAAGAATTATGTTTGCTAATTCGGTGACATTAAAAGGCTACTGGTTTACAATGGCGTTATACCCAAAGGGATACAAAGTAACCATCCTTGAGCTGCAACATGCCTTCACAATTTATCCGACTGCCAAACTGTGACGCAGAACGCGTAGACTATGTAGACCAAACTTCAGATTCACAGCCGGCTACATGATTGATTTCAGACTGTGATACATTTTCACCCGCGTTCTTCTCGTGACAGCCGGCGGTAATCAGTCGGGCCAGACAGCTCTGCATTACACTATATGCAGACTAGACTACCTCGACACGCACAGTTCATGCAAGAAACACAGGTTGCGCAGCCAGTAACTTGTGCATTTTACGCGCCAAAACATTTTAGACTAGTACTTTGATCGTTTTGTTACACTTCGTAATAAAGTTATTTTCATTTTTAATGTTAGTGGTTCAGTTATATTCGTTAATATTTAAACCTATGATCAGTATACTGGGCCTATAGGCCTAATGGAAATCTCGGGTGGCAGCAACATGACAGCTCGGGAAGCATTGGAATTTAGTAGGCCTATTTATTTACGATGTTGCCTCAACTATGTGACATTTCTATGATTTTACGTTTAAAATCTGTAACTGAAGTATGAGAAACTCCGAGGTTACCCGCTGGAACAAAATGGAATCATTACAAAGATGCCTCGGTTGTCATTGGTTTTTAAGGCTGTGGGTGGTTTGAATTCTGACTGGCTGATTGCCTTGGTATATGAGACCATATACCACGGGTATGACATCACTTTTTTACTGCTCCTATTGAGTTGATTAGTAGTTAATGCGCAATAAGGCATCTTGGGGTTTGATATATTGGCCATATACTACACCTCCTTGTGCCTTATTGCCTACTTATAAACTGGGTGGTTTCAATCCTAGATACTAATTGGCTGATACCCGTGTACAGTCTCATATACCATGGCTATGACATAACAGCACTTTTTAATGCTCTAATTGCATTGGTAACCGGTTTATAAAAACAATAAGACAGAACAGGGGTTTGTGATGTATTGCCAATATACCATGGCTAAGCGCTGCCTAAGAGCAGCTCTAACTCGTGGTATATTAGCCATATATGACACTCCTTGGTGCGTAGTCGCTTACATATACCGCACACTGTAATTAGGCTGAGCTCGTGCACACCGGGTTGGAGTCGGTTGGTCGCGATGTTTTCACACGCCTCTGAGCATCACTGAGCAAAATTTGGATCAATTCGCTGCCACCAGCACAAAACTGAGAGCTATGTTCCAGTTCCATTCAGATCACCAGTGCTAGGATGAAGGGCTCACACTCGGTGAAAAGGCACCAAATCACTGCTGTAAGTATCCGTTTTTGCAAATGACCCGCTTTCCTTACCCCTCCGCTTACGAGAGACATCTAGTCTAGGTGACACGAAGACTACGCTGAGGTTGTGGAATTTTACTGAATGGCTGTTTCAGTATAACTAATTAAATGTCTTTGGACTGACTGGTTTTTATCACTGTAAGTATAGGTTCAGTTGTTGTTTGGGGACGTTTGAATTAAGTGTGCAATGCGGACAAAGCAACTTTTTGTGTTTTCAAGGAAAAACAGCCGTCTCATGCCTGTTAATTTTACAAGGGGGTCGTCTTCTTGCTGGTGACTGTATGGTGGCCTTGACGACACCTTAGGGTCAATGTTCCTTTTCACTAACTCTAGAGAGCAATGCTGGCTATTTTGAATGTCAAAAACTATCCTGTCACTTCTGACTGTTTGAAAGTCACTCACTCTCACTGCCTAATTAGGCCACGCACAACCTGTTCCACCATGACTGGGGGAGCCTTTCATGATGGGGAGCCGTTGCTTGATGCCAGCAGCTTCATCCCTGACCGTCGACCGAGCCTTTAACGCTGGTTCTAACCGCGGCCTGTTACTCTGGTGTACTGTTTTGCTTCAGCGGCAGACATGAAATGAATGTCATTGTCTGTGGTTTATTGTGAAAGGCACTCAACTGCCGGAGCTCTAACAGGATCAGAAACACAGTGATGGGCCTTGCCGACACTATCAAAATGCATCTGCATATTTATTGAGTTTCCTGCTGTGCTTAGCGTTTTATTTCGGGATTTGTTTAAGATGGGACAGAAATGCTATTGAGAAAGGGCAGTGGTTTTGATTCGAACCCACAGCCTGCTATTGTTGCCTAGGGTGTAGTGGTGGTGGAAGTCAGCTGTGCTAATTGCTGGACCACACCAGCCTCCTGTTGAACATGTTGGGTTCACATCATTGTCTAGCTGATCCTCGACTCAGGGCTTGTTTACATCACGAGAGAGCGAGAGAATAAAGTGCTAGATAGAAAAATTTCCATAGAGTTTGCATTTACACCGACATGTTCGGGATGTACCGCGCAGGATTGTGGCTGCCAATCACGGAAAAATTTAGCAATATGCGCGTGCATTGCACACTTGCAAAACTCTGAGGGGCTCTGTCGCAAATGTGTGGCAGCTCGAAAGGTGGCGTCTCAAGCTATTGATATCTGCAATTTTACACAACAGAATAATGTAGTGTCTCGAGTGCTCTTCGACATTTCTCAGAAAATGTAGCGTAATGTGAATAAGCCCTTAGACATTACAGTACGTTATCCGGGCCTCGGACATAGAGCTCAGATGTTAAGGTTGCTTAGCGCCAGCTCACACTCGTTTTCCTGGATATATTTCAAAGATGCCTTTTGACCATCCCCATTCACAGGACCCTGTTCACTGTTGACCAAGTTGAGATTGACTGATTGATTTATAACGGTGCTTTGTTTTTGGTCAACCCGTCTGAAGTGCCAACCAGGATATGACTTAAGTTTGAACAACTGTACCTGTGTCAGCCAGTGATTTTATAAAAACCCTGGATTGGCAATGCTGTGTGTCGGGCGTAGAGAGTTTAAAGCCTCCCAGTCTGCTATATGGCCACTATAAGAGCATTCTCTGTATGTATATTTGTATGTTTAAAGAGCTGCATGAGAAATTAGAGCCCTTCTCGTGCACAATGGTGACACTATCTGACACGCAACACAACGGATCCAGGTCGGATCAAGTGACCGAGATATCTGATGTTCAGGGTCGTAGAGCATTGGAATAGACACAGCGTCTTTCTGGTGAAGTTGCAGGGGAAGTCAAATCTCAATGTCACTACCAAAGTGATATTGCGTTGTTGGTAGGTATTTAAATAGAAAGTACATCTCCAGTGAGTTATTGAGTTGGATACCCACATCAATCCCTGTAATATATTTTATAATGATATACAGTATTATAATTAAGAGGTTTGATTGTAATTAATATTATAAAGCTGTAATGAATTTGTTTTTATTCATAATTAAAATTAAATGTGTTAAAAAAGCCATTGATTAATCCATGGTCTTGGCTGCTGTTGATTCATTCACCCCAGTCGATTAAAAGAAATCTAACATCGGTGTTTCCCCTCATATATTTTTTCTTTTTTGCCACCGAGCAAATTACAAATGTCACGTTGTGGAATCTGCCATTAAATGCTGTTGTTTAGTTCCTTATAATACCCAACAGCAGCTTCCTCGTGCTCCGTCTTCCACGTCTGAACTAGAATGCTTTGTTCAATACTCTGAAGGCAGCAGACTGTCAGGGAGCCTCAGGGTCTGGTTGAATAAGCCACAGTTGCTGACCACCCAAAGTAACCGGTTTTAAAGGTAGAGCCCATAAACCCCAGCTAACAAAATGGATGACGTGCATGCGAAATTCTCCATAAATGCCTCCCAGTAAGCCTGTCACTGCACATTAGCCTTTTCTCTCTTCTCTTTACCTGGCAATGCAAATGAGGTGATGTCATCAATCTGCTGTCTGAAAACGGGCGAAACTGCGGCTTTTAAATATGTTTTCCAAGGCGGTCATGAGGCAGCGTGTTGCAAATGCACCTTTATCTTTATACATTTACTCCTTTTTCTAAATGATGCACCCATTTAACAGGTTTGTAGTGGTTACATCATATGACTGACAGTAGAGTGTTTGTGGGAGATGTGATTTTCTGTTGAATTGGAGTGTCCACTATAGTGTATGCTTTGCTTTCAACTGGTTTTTCATTTTATTTTAGCACACTGTATACCCTTGTATGTTCCAAATAAATATTTCAGTTTTGTTATGAATAACATCAATTAACAACACTTTCGTCTTTCAAATTCAATCTCAGATCCAAGACAGTTGCACTTAATCAATCTGGCGTTATTATACATTTTTATATTGGCAAATTAAGGAGAATGTGTATTAATTGTGCTAGAAAAACAGTGTTTTGTTGATCTGATTATCGTTGAACACAACACGCCATGCATCCAATTGCCAATGATGGGTGCTTTGCCAGACTAGGACATCGATGCTGAATGGATCCTTCTGCACTATCAACCCTATACAACCACTTTTGCTATTCATGTCATCAGCTTTCTCTCCCCATTTGTCACGTGTCTCTAAGACAACACACGCACATGCGCGCGCACACATCCACGCACACTTCATTTTCTGTATAAGGCATAACATCAAGTCAATACCTTTGTACGGTGGGATTGAACCTTTGTCCTGATGTGGGAGTGGGGTCTGTGAGCCATAGTGTTCACACAAGCCCATGGATGTGCATGTAGTGATTGTTTTAGTGTCTACTGACGTGTGTAGGTCTGATCAATGCCCTCTAGTCCAGGAACATTGGTTCCCCCAGCCGGAGAGACGATGATTCCCCCAGCCGGAGAGACGATGGTTCCCCCAGCCGGAGGGACATTGGTTCCCCCAGCCGGAGGGACATTGGTTCCCCCAGCCGGAGAGACATTGGTTCCCCCAGCCGGAGAGACATTGGTTCCCCCAGCCGGAGGGACATTGGTTCCCCCAGCCGGAGGGACATTGGTTCCCCCAGCCGGAGGGACATTGGTTCCCCCAGCCGGAGGGACATTGGTTCCCCCATCCGGAGAGACGGTCTTGTACTTTATTTCATGGGAATAGTTTAAGAAGCGCTGCTGTTCCATTCACCCATATGACACTGTCATTTGGGACAATTGGTTCCCTTTTAATGTTGTCACGTTTGGACTAGACCCAATCAATTATTCCTTTTTTTATTTTACTTGCCTAGTGTTTGCTCGTTTTGCTATGATACTGCTCGTAGCTGTGCTTTGTTGACAACGGAAGCAAACTCTTACATACGTATTCCTCAGGAACTGTAACTTTTTTCGGGCTTGTAATTTTCTCGCTCTGCGGTACCATACTCTGTGCCAGTGTCCTCTCCAGTCTATCCTCCGACGCACAACTTGAACGACTTCTGATGTTTTTCTCATGTCCTGCCCACAGCATACCTCTCACAGCGATGGCCGCAACGAGGTGTCCTCGAGGCCCGGCCGCACAGGCGCTCGGTGCCGGAACTCCATCGCCTCGTGCGCCGACGAGCAGCCGCACATCGGCAACTACCGGCTGCTCAAAACCATCGGCAAGGGCAACTTCGCAAAGGTCAAGCTGGCACGTCACATCCTCACGGGCCGAGAGGTGAGACGCCGCCGTCGTTAAGTCATTGGTCATGGAATATAGTGAAGTGAAATGGTTTGAACTCTGTAGAGCAAGTTCACCAAGTTGGTGACGAATAAAGGACCGACGTACCTATTCTAATGTTTGTCTGAGGGAAATGGATAAATGATATACTTCATAAAGTAAAGGAGAAAACAACTGAAATAACTGAATTATGTTGTGTTGCGACACCAAGGCGTAGTCATTGCTTGCATCTCACAGCCTCTCGATTGCCTGATTGCGCATTCAACATCTGATCTAACAAAGCCGATATTGGAAAAATCTGTCATGATTTCACGTTGTGACAACATGAACTTGTATTGGGGTTTGACGTCCATACAAGCATTATACTTCTATATGTCCACACATTTTGCATTGTGAAATAAACATAAAACCTAAATCTGGGCTAATTTCCCTGGGCAACAGAATTGCAATATTTTGTCCATTGCCGTTTTTCCCCTGTGTGTTTTCCATGACGTTCCTTAGTTTTGTTGGTGTACCACTGACCTCTACCATATCTATGCTCTGCATTCCAGAAGTTCATAGAACCCTGGTTATGGCAGTAATCCCTATTAGCGACTGGGACAGACAGTGTCAAAAGCAGCTTCTAAAGCTTCTGGCGTGTCTTAAGATATATTTATTTCTATGAATTTGGCTGTGGATTTTGAGCGGTTGTACCTAGTACACACTATGACCCCTTCACTGAAAGGGATTACGCTCAGGGATGCGTACAGGTCTTCTGTTTCCACCAACGACAAAAGCTGTGCACGATTCATTAGCAGAGAGTGATGAATTTGGAAAAAACAACTTAGGGAAATTAATTGGGTCAAACCATTGTAGCCTTCACAAGCCTTCGTCATTTGATCATGTTTTCCCTGATGGACTTCAATGACCTTTTTGATTAATTTACAATCACCCCAAAGCATTCTGCCTTCAGACTGAAATTTGCCATTACCTGATTAGATAAACCTTTTTGATTAATGCAACAATGTCAGATTCTCATGAGTTATCAAAAAATGTCTGTTTTCTGATAGTGTCCTAGAATATAAATGTAGATTAATGAAATTGCTTGATGGTCTATGTTAATAGTATTAGTGTGTATAAAATCAATTAATTTCGAATATGACTCCACCCACAGCCAACTATGTTCTTCCATCATAGATATTAGTGATCACCTCTTCTTTATACAATCTAAAACCAAACCGATCAGAGCGACAAGTTTTCTTGTTCGTGCACTGAGTGTTCAGGTCAGAGTGGTTTCAGCCAGAACTGAATGTTTCCCTTAATCTTTTTTTTCCTGAAAGGTTGCCATCAAAATCATCGACAAGACACAGCTGAATCCTACCAGTCTTCAAAAGGTAAAGGGGGAGACTTGTCTCCACTTGCTGTTTAACAGCATGTCGATCTCCAGCGTTGTTTTCACATTAATGAATTCTCTGGCTGAGTAGGACTGACATACAGTTAAAGTTGGAAGTTTACATAGACTTAGGTTGAAGTCATTAAAACTCATTTTTCAGCAACTCCACAGATTTCATGTTAACAAACTATAGTTTTGGCAAGTTGGTTACGACATCTACTTTGTGCATGACACAAGTAATTTTTCCAACAATTGTTTACAGACAGATTATTTCACTTATAATTCACTATATCACAATTCCAGTGGGTCAGAAATTTACAAACACTGTTGACTGTGCCATTAAACAGCTTGGAAAATTCCAGAAAATGATGTCATGGCTTTAGAAGCTTCTGATAGGCTAATTGACATCATTTGAGTCAGTTGGATGTGTACCTGTGGATGTATTTCAAGGCCTACCTTCAAACTCAGTGCCTCTTTCTTTGACATCATGGGAAAATCAAAAGAAATCATCCAAGACCTCATCAAAAAATGGTAGACCTCCACAAGTCTGGTTGGTCTATTGGAGCAATTTCCAAACGCCTGAAGGTACCACGTTCATCTGTACAAACAATTGTACGCGAGTATAAACACAATGGGACCACACAGCCGTTGTATCGCTCAGGAAGGAGACACATTCTGACCCCTAGAGATGAATGTGCTTTGGTGCGAAAAGTGCAAATCCAGAACAACAGCAAAACGGCCATAAAAAGCCAGACTGCGATTTGCAACTGCACATGGGGACAAAGATTGTACTTTTTGGAGAAATGTTCTCTGGTCTGATGAAACAAAAATTGAACTGTTTGGCCATAATGACCATTGTTATGTTTGGAGGAAAAGGGGGGTGTCTTGCGAGCCAAAGAGCACCATACCAACTGTGAAGCACAGGGGTGGCAGCATCATGATGTGGGGGTGCTTTGCAGCAGGAGGGACTGGTGCACTTCACAAAATAGATTGCAACATGAGGGAGGAAACGTATGTGGATATATTGAAGCAACATCTCAAGACATCAGTCAGGAAGTTAAAGCTTGGTGGCAAATGTGTCTTCCAAATGGACAATGATCCCAAGCATACTTTCAAAGTTGTGGCAAAATGGCTTAAGGATAACAAAGTCAAGATATTGGAGTGGCCATCACAAAGCCCTGACCTCAGTCCTATAGAAAGGTTGTGAAAAAGCTTGTGCAAGCAAGGAGGCCTACAAACCTGACTCCGTTACACCAGTTCTGTCAGGAGGAATTGGCAAAAATTCACTCAACTTATTGTGGGAAGCTTGGGAAATGCTACCAAATACTAATTTAAGTTTATGTAAACTCCTGACCCACTAGGATTGTGATGAAAGAAATAAAAGCTGAAATCAATCACGTTTTTCAAGTTTCAAGGTTTATTTGTCAAATCATTGAACAACACAGGGTCATCCTGCACAATGACATTCTTGTGACATGGCACCCAACAACTACGTAGTGAGAGTTAAGAAGAGTATATTAACAAAAATATAGCTAGGCAGATAATAATGATATAATAAAGCAACAATATACATAACACTACACTAGCAGAAGCTTAAAAAAAGAGTACTGTAAACTGGCAGCAATCGGGTTAGTATTATTGATATGGCAGCAATCTGGGTAGTATTTGAACATTTAGATATGGCAAGTATGGCAGTAATATACGTTAAAAAAAAAGTTACACACAGCAAAAATAGAGCAAGAGGATTAAGCAATAATATACATAACTGTACATAGCAGCAGTTTAAAAAGAGTACTGTAAACTAGCAGCAATATTGGTAGTTGTATTGAATATTATAGGTATGGCAGTAATATACATAAAAAATGTAAAGTAGCATACATTTTGAAAGAGTAGGATGGGGGTGTATGAACAGTATGGTAGAAGCATTGAGTATTATAGATACTTATGAGTGTAATATGCTTATGAATGGTGCATGCAAAGGAATATTCTACTGCCAATCAAAGTACCTGAAAGGACATCAGAGGATCTGGAATGTTCGGGTGTGATCAGTGTGATCATGGATCAGTGTTGCTGGTTGAGGAGCCTTATGACCTGAGGGAAAACTGTTTTTGAGTCTGGAAGTGTGTGCCCCGATGCTCTGGTAGCGTCTACCAGACGGCAGCAGTGTGAACAGACCGTAGCCTGGGTGGCTGTGATCTTTGATGTTCCGTGCTTTCCTCAGGCATCGTGTATGGTAGATGCCTTGCACGGAGCGGAGATGGCAGCCGATGATGCGCTCCGCAAGACTTTATCACCCTCTGGAGGGACTTGCGATCTGCAGCGGAGCAGCTGCCCTGCCAGGCAGTAATACGGCCTGAGAGGATGCTTTCAGTGGTGCACCGGTAGAAGTTGGTGAGAGTTTTTACAGACATGCCAAACTTCTTGAGTCTCCTCATGAAATATAGTTGTTTTTGGGCAGTTTTCACTGCTGAGTTTACTTGTCTCGACTTGAATTTGGAAACTCTCCTCTTCAGCTCCATCTATATGTAAGGGGGCATGTAAGTTTTACTGAAAGACCAGTAGGACAGAACCTACAACTGCAGCAGTACATTTGCAGAGGAGGCAGCAGCTTGGACCCCCCCCCCCCTTGGCCAACGTTGGCAAGCTGATCTATTGCGTGTTTTCTAAACAGTGCACAAGCCTCCCTGAGACACCTTTTGACTTTTTTTTTTATTTTTTAGCTTGGACATTCAGACCTTTTCCCTTATTTAATGTGTTGCGGCAGAGTAACTCTCCAGTAATATCAGGTACGTCAAATATATTGTCCTAACCCAACTTGCTCTAGTTGCCCCCCTAGGCAGTTCTTCATCTGGCTGTTTTACCGGTCCTGTCCGCCCTCTTTCCTTGCAGCTATATGGATCAGACTGTCAGATGTTCAGCCCCCCCCCCCCC
>JACXGI010018150.1:0-13587 GCA_016801175.1 Esox masquinongy | reverse complement strand
CCTCCCTTTACACAGTCAGGACCCTGACCTCGTCCCTCCGCACTTTCAGGTCCCTGACCTCCCTTTACACAGTCAGGACCCTGACCTCGTCCCTCCGCACTTTCAGGTCCCTGACCTCCCTTTACACAGTCAGGACCCTGACCTCGTCCCTCCACACTTTCAGGTCCCTGACCTCCCTTCACACTGTCAGGACCCTGACCTCCCTCCACACTGTCACGTCCCTGACCTGAAGAAGCTGTTGCTGTGAACCCACAACATGCGGTCAAAGGAGCTGTCAATGCAAGTGAAACAGGCCATCCTTAGGTTGCAAAAAAATTCATTAGAGAGTTAGCAGGAACATTAGGAGTGGCCAAGTCAACAGTTTGACAACAGTGATGGATGATCGTAGGATTGTTTCCATGTTAAAAAAAAAACCTTCCCAACATCCAGTTAAGTGAAGAACACTCTCCATGAGGTAGGCATGTCATTATCCAAGTCTACCATAAAGGGAAGACTTCATGAGAACAAATACAAACGTTCACCACAAGGTGCAAACCATTCATAAACCTCAAGAATAGAAAGGCCAGATTAGACTTTGCCAAAAAACATCTAAAAAAGCCAGCCCAGTTCTGGAACACCATTCTTTGGACAGATGTAACTAAGATTAACCTGTACCAGAATGATGGGAAGAAAAAGTATGGAGAAGGCTTGGAACAGCTCATGATCCGAAGCATACCACATCATTTGTAAAACATGGTGGAGGCAGTATGATGGCATGGACATGCATGGCTTCCAATGGCACTGGGTCACTAGTGTTTATTGATGATGTGACAGAAGACAGAAGCAGCCGGATGAATTCTGAAGTGTATAAGGATATATTGTCTGCTCAGATTCAGCCAAATTCAGCAAAGTTGATTAGAAGGCGCTTCACTTCACAGATGGAGAATGACCCAAAACATACTGCGAAAGCAACCCAGGAGTTTTTTAAGGCAAAGAAGTGGAATCAATTACATTTGAGCCCCTGAAATAAGGGGGCTGTGTTTGAAAATGGTTGCAATTCCTAAACGTTTCATACGATATTTTTGTTCAACCCCTTGAATTAAAGCTGAATGTCTGCACTTCAACTGCATCTTGGTTGTTTCATTTCAAATCCATTGTGGTAGTGGACAGAGACAAAATTATGAAAATTGTGTCAGTGTCCACATATCTCTGGACCTAACTATACATTTCACTTTCAGAACTATAGCAATTGGTCTCCTCAGTTCCCAAATGCTTACCGAGTATTTTTAAAAGAGGTGATGCAACACAGTGGTAAACATGCCCCTATCCCCACTTTTTTGAAATGTGTTGCTGGCATCAAATTCAGAATGGGCATGTATTTTTCCAAAAACAAAAAAATTTCTTTCAGTTTCTTCTAACACGTCAAGTTTGTTCTTTACAGCTTACCCTCTGAATAAGCAAAATTGTATTGTTTGTCCGTAAAAGTCTGTATACAAGGGGTTAGCAGACTTTATGTACGTTTTTTTTTTTTTTTTTTTTTTTCTAAGCTTGTGACTGTTCAACTTATTTTGTATTCACATACTTATTTCCTTTCTTTCAGATCATGGCTGCCTCTGTTAGTTCTCGTCGTAAGTGCCTAAACAGCCCTGATTGGTTTAGCTATATCTGTGGCAGTTTCACCGTTCCCAGTCAAAGGGCAAGCATCAGCGCATTTGTCAAGCAAGCCTATTTTGCATATTTTAAAGTAAAACTTTTTGATCACATTGGTGATCAAGGCAAGTATTGGGCCCCTCACAAGGTGTGCAAGCAGTGTGTCGAGAGTTTACGGATGTGGACCAAGGGAACACGTGATAAGTTGGCATTTGGTATATTTATGGTTTGGCCAGAGCTAAAAGATCATGGCGCAGGCTGTTACTTTTGTTTAGTGAATACTCAAAGATATAACAAGAAAAACAAATGTAAGATTGAGTATCCTGGTCTACCATCAGCTATACGTCCAGTGCTTCATTCAGCTGAAATCCCAGTGCCAGTTTTCGTTCGACTACCCTCTCTTGAACATTTGGATTATGATGAAGAACTCAGTGACAGCAATGATGCAGATTTTGAAATTGAAGATGACTCAGTTCGTAAGGGATTCGATCAGCATGAGAGAAATGATTTTCATGGTTTTTGAGACAAAGGGAGGGTATCCTGTAGCTCAAAAAGTTGATGTGATAGAAAAATACGGGGTCATTTTTGGATTCAGAGGCCAAACGTTGGTTAAAGACAAGTGTCAGATCTAACTCAACGAAAATTGTGTTCCCCAGTGCAATCCTTTCATAGTCCAACATTAGTTGGAAAATAGCTCACATGAACTTCTACATTTCCTTTTTGTTGGGGGGGGGGCTCTTCGGGTAGATCCCAATTGCATCTTAGTCACTGTGTCTATAAAGGTCAACATGAAGAAAGGTAACAGAACCACTGAACAAGATTCCTTTGTAGATCTGGGTACACAGCCCTGTTTCAGGAACTCAAAGTCCCAGGAGAGAATATGGAAATTCCTCACAAATCCACAAACAAGGAAGAACTTGTATGTTCTCACTGCAGCCTCAGAGACAATAGTGAAGTTGGACATTTTCCCAGAAAAGGTCATGCAAGTGACTCAGAAGACTAGCGATGAAGTTGGATTGATATATTGAACAAAATGAAACCATGTCAGGTGATAAATTGTCAGTGAGTGTGTTGAAAACTAGTCTGGGTTGTCAATGTGCTCATACCAAAGGGAAATGTCTCCACCTATGGGCAGACCTCACAATGGCATTATCGCAGGCTTGTGACTTCCCAGAGATCATCTGTTTATGGAGCAAGGCTCTCAGTCAAACATGCTCTTGGATGGCCCTATAGCATGGGCCTAATACTGAGGATGACCACTATATATGCCTAACACTGAGGATGACCACTATGTAGGCCTAACACTGAGAATGACCATTATGTAGGCCTAACACTGAGGATGACCACTATGTAGGCCTAACACTGAGGATGACCACTATGTAGGCCTAACATTGAGGATGACCACTATGCAGGCCTAACACTGAGGATGACCACTATGTAGGCCTAACACTGAGGATGACCACTATATAGGCCTAACACTGAGGATGACCACTATATAGGCCTAACATTAAGGATGACCATTATAGTATATAGGCCTAACACTGAGGAATGAGGATGACTTCTATAGCATATAGGCCTAACACTGAGGATGACCTCTATAGTATATAGGCCTAACACTGAGGATGACTTCTATAGTATATAGGCCTAACACTGAGGATGACCTCTATAGTATATAGGCCTAACACTGAGGATGACCTCTATAGTATATTGGCCTAGCACTGAGGAATGAGAATGACCTCCATAGTATATAGGCCTAACACTGAGGAATGAGGATGACCTCTATAGCATATAGGCCTAACACTGAGGAATAAGGATGACCTCCATAGTATATAGGCCTAACACTGAGGAATGAGGATGACCTCCATAGTATATAGGCCTAACACTGAGGAATGAGAATGACCTCCATAATATATAGGCCTAACACTGAGGAATGAGAATGACCTCCATAGTATATAGGCCTAACACTGAGGAATGAGAATGACCTCCATAGTATATAGGCCTAACATTGAGGAATGAGGATGACCTTAATAGTATATAGGCCTAACACTGAGGAATAAGGATGACCTCCATAGTATAAAGGCCTAACACTGAGGAATGAGGATGGTGAACAACCATTATGTGGCTGTATAGCACTCTTGTCAACCTAAAATGGAAAATCCCCAGTACCCAGTTGTTTGAACTGGATACCAGGTTCAAGGCAGACATCCTGGACAAAGGCTTTAAGTTAAGGTTGCAAAAGACTCACAGAATAACAATAGCTTCCAAATCATAGAGGACAACATCCCAAAGGGAAAAGCTGAGGCAAGTGTTTGACTGTAGAGCCACCAATCAAGGCTGCTCAGTGAAATATATAAAAGGGCAGAGATTTCTCTGGTGGCCAAGTGGAGATCAAAAAAAGGATCCTGGTTTGGACATGGATATGCTTCCAGTAGAAAGAGCCCTTGGAGTAGAGTGGTGGATTGAACCAGACTTACGAAAGATCGAAATTGCCAATCAGAACAGACCGCTCAAAAGACGAGGCCGAATATTGTATGGCAAACATCTGTAAATGATCCGGTTGGTATTCTTCAACATCTCGTTCTTTGCGCAAGACAGACAGGAGCTCTGCTGGTTGAAACTTGGACAGTACGAGTGATGTTCTGCTTTTGAGATGTGAATCTGGTTGATGGCTCTTGACCTGCTGCTGAAAGCCACTAGCTGGTTAACTTCGCTTTTGTAACAGGAAATTGCTTGCTCTGGACTAGATATATGGGGGAGGGGTTTATTTAAATTATCAAACAAATTCCATGCCTCTAATTATTTTTATTTGCTAAAATTTACAGATGACAAATACTTTACCATACAGTGTTTATTTCTGACTCTCCACAGCCTTGTGTTGTGTAATGTAGTTAATGCTCAGGACTCCCCCTGCTGGTAAAAATCATGTAATCACTGAACTGGGAAAATTGGACCCAAACTGAACCATGAGTTCAATAACCTGTATTCATTTGATAATTATTTATAACCCTGTCCAGTCGCTGAGGGAGACTCATGAGGATGTGGAAGGACATTTTCCTGAGAAGCTGATGGGATCTGGAAACATCCCGGGGAGAGGTTATCCCCAGTGCAATACTTCATTATTTTCTGGTCGGGGCACTGTGGGTGGAGCAAGTGGAAGGGAGTTTTTCTGTATCTTCATACTTGCTCTGTGCCTCCAAAAATCTATGTATAAACTTAGTAACCATGATTGTCTATGCATTTATTTGTTGTTTAATATACCATTTATGTGCGGTTATTTTTGTCCAGGTCCCACTTGGAAAATAGATTTTTTCAGTGGTGCTCAACCGGGTTAAATGAAGATATAATACAATCTTAGGAATGGATGGGAACGCCATGCCCCACACCTCCTGAGAGTAAGAATTGCCTTTTGAAACTCCCAGCTGTCAACCCAACTGATTGTTTTTAAAAAGATGTATGTATTTTCAGGCAGTTTGTACTTTATTGGACAGGAAAGTGGAGAAAAATAGTTTTTTGCTCAAAGAGCATTAGCTGTCACTCAAACCCATGCTGAAGCAGTTCATGTAAACAGATATCTGCGACTTGGACTGCTTGGGAAAAAAAGTTATTATTTTACCAGATTGTGTCATCATTCGAACAGTGAAAAACATAACAAAAAAAATATTTAAAAACCTTAAATTATTATTTTCAGCAACAATAACACTCCCAAAAACAACACGAGCGCCCATGCTGTACTAATTGCAGCTGTTGGCCACACCCCTGATGATGCTGATTGGTGGCCATGAAACAAAATGCTGGCTGAGAGGATATGATGTAATTGGGCCTTCTGCAGCCAGGCGGCTGTGCAGAGCCAACGAAGGGCCGAGTAGTCGGAACATATCAGGGTAATCCCAACATCTCAACATTTATGGTTATTCATGCACCCCAACAGGCGATAGCAGTGCAATCTGTGCACTCTCATAGACCATCTAACGCAGCGTTTGTCACACTCTGAGGAGACCCACAGCTCGCGTTTCCTGTGGCCTCGTGACTAACCAAGCAGCCAGGCTAAAGGAAAATTACAACTGAAAAAATCAGAACAACTCAGAACTTCGTACTTGACATTTTAGAAAATGTTCACCAACGCCCACCTATGAGTTTCATTTACTGTGTCCTAATTCTGAACATTGGCATCAAACTGTGCATGACATTTATTTTTATGAATGTTGTCTCGTCTCTCGTCTATTCTTTGTTGTGTTTGCCCAGGACAAAATGTGTGCCAACGAGTAGCACAAAGACAATCATGATGATATTTTGTTTAGTTACTTTGAAATGGTTCTTTGACAAGCAGAGGCTGGTGGTATTTCTGTTCTATTACTGTTTAATGACAATAAAGTTGAATCTAATTTAATCTAATGCGTCCATGCTAGTCAAGTTTGCTACACATCTCATAATTACACCGACACACTGGTCATGAGTGTGAAAAATACAAGCGTTGGAAAGCACTTCATTGTGTTTTTCATTGGAAATGATTCTCTAGACACAATTGCTTTGCATTTTGTATATATTTTTGCGGTCTTCGGAGTTGGCTTTTGCTTTCAATATCACTAACTTTTTTTTGCATTACCAAGAATTTGTTAGTATCTATTGACTCCAATGTAATCCCTTCTATTAATGCCTCAACCACATTATTCTATCACTCCGTTGTCTTACAAATAATAACTTTGCAAATGACCTTTCCTCCCGTCCTTCATGCTTCTATATCCCACAAAGCTCTTGTCATTTTTTTATTCCTTCATTTTGACTTTTTTGACCTCTCAATTAGAAAGTAAAATGTGGTAAACGGTGGTATCTTCCTCTGTCAGGGCTGGGAGCAAGGCACTCATTTAATATACCACAATGCAGCCTAGTCTCCTTTGAATGTGTCCCCTCCCTTGTCTTTGAGTGATGATGTTCAGGCTGAGGTGAAATTGTTCTGAATTCAGAGGGAGATAAGGCCTTGCTATTTAACATGGAAGGACTGGCTGGGGTTTTAATGACTTCTGAGACAGAACACACTCATGCAATACTTTAGTGTGTCTGTCTGTGTCACTCTGCCTGTCTGTCTGTCTTCCTGTCTGTCACTCTGCCTGTCTGTCTGTGTGGTTCTGTCTGTCTGTGACACTGCCTGTCTATCTGTGTGGTTTTGTCTCTGTCACATTGTCTGTCTGTCTGTCTGTCTATCACAATGCCTGTCTGTGTCTGGCTGTGTGTGTGTGTGTGTGTGTGTGTGTGTGTGTGTGTGTGTGTGTGTGTGTGTTGCATTGAACAGGTCAGAACATCCATTGGCATCCTCTCACCACCAGCTGGTCTGGCAGTCAGAACTACTATGAGACTGACAGTGACATGCTAGAATGTTCCATGGGCCTTTCAACCATATGCCAGGACAACAAAAGCTTTGCGTCCCACAGATCTAGCTATCTACTTTTTGTGCTTCAATGTTGTGTTCGGTTGGACCCGAATTTGGTGGGAATTTAACAAGCTTATGATGGAAATGGGAATTAATATGTCTATTTCTGAAGGCATGTCATCAAATGACGGGCTCTGCAGTCGACAAACAAGCGCTGAACCATGCCAAGAGTTTCTAGCAACCATTTAATCCCTATGTTAATATATTAGCATTCACTGTAGTGTTTTTGTATTTGATACTCTTTGGAGTTTGGTGCATAACAGGGAATACTGTAGTATTTACTGAGTAGTATTTGTTGAAGATGAAAATCAAAAACAACTGAAAAAGGCTCCATTATACGCCTGGCTGAGCATCAGCTAAGAAGATACCAAGCTTCCGGTGATCAGTCATTGGGTCACAGACTTCAGACATTTACTGTGTGGAAAGCATATGCAATCAAGTACTACGCAAAAGCATATGCAACCAAGTACTACGCACAAGCATATGCAGCCAAGTACTACGCACAAGCATATGCAACCAAATACTACGCACAAGCATATGCAACCAAGTATTACGCACAAGCATATGCAACCAAGCACTACGCACAAGCATATAGAACCAAGTACTTCGCACAAGCATATGCAACCAAGTACTACGCACAAGCATATGCAACCAAGTACTTCGCACAAGTGCTTAGCTTGGGCACTGCTGTCTTAATACTTTGGTGCTCTAAAATATAATATATACAAAGTGTTTATTCATTTCTAAATGGTGAAAACAGTGAGTATACATATATCCAATAGTAATTGTTGGATTTCAAACCCAAACTTTTGGAGTGTAGTGCCTAAAGAAACCATACTTTATTGCAGGATATTTGAAAGTCTTACAAGAAACAGCATTGTAAGTATTTGGTGCAGCTAGGAAATTATTTCTCCAATCTCTTCTACTTGTTTCCACTATGAGGCTCTTATCTGTAACACACCCAAGGCCAATTCTTGGAAGACTTCTTCTCATGGTTGGAGAATGTCCTTTGGTGCCAGATGACTCTGTCAGAGGCTGAGCACGATTTCACTGGATGTCCTTCTGTTCCTCGAAGAAGTAACCTTTAAGTGCAGGTGCTAAAAGGTGTTTAAAACTTCCATTGCATTTTCTGTCTTTAACTTGCTCAGTATCCTCTAATTACTATTACATTTCTTCTACCTTCATACAAGATATGAATGAGTTTTTGGAGAACACAAACAATTCTTCATACTTTTTAGTGTATCAATGTTTGTTTGATTGTAGTGTTTTACAATAAAATAAACCCTTACTGCTTAGTTAAATAACATATAAAATGTTGTCAGGTGGTCTCTTAGTGTACTCTCTGTGGGTCAGCATAAACAATTTCCTCCGCCTCTTCCTATTTGGCTGTAAATCTAGAACACCCTCTAGTGTTCCAGGGTAACATTGCGCGCATATCGCTTTCAATCTGGTTTGGCGAGGTTGTTCCAATGATGCATACCGACAGCTTTTCCAGGCTGACTGACAGAGGAGAGCACATCCACCCATTCAGCCTTCTGCCTCTGATTTCTGGAGGCTGTCGAAGCAATGGCTTCCTGCCCATTCCACAAGTCAGACCAGTGATTCAGACAACCCTTATTAATCTCCCTTCAGTGCAGTTGTTGTTATGGTAGCAGAGAAGGCTGCTGTGTGAGCTGTTTAATCCCTCCTGTTGTTTCCTGGTGAGGTCTGTGACCTCACCAGGTCTTGAATTAATCTGACCTCTCCTCTCTATGAATATGTGGCCACCCCAGCCACAGACCGTCCTCTCCATCCACCCTAGCCACAGACCATTCTCTCCATCCACCCCAGCCACAGACCATCCTCTCCTTGAAACCTTTGTCACATGGGTGCCGATATGTTCCCTGTGACATCAAAACCACTCATTTTCAAATTGGGACTTGCAAGGCTGGGAGAGATATGATAGTGATTATACTTCTTGAAAAATCTGAAAGCAGAGCGTGACAAAACCCACAAAAAGAGAACCATTGTGCCCTTGAGTCCTGTGGTGTTTAGTCGGTGCACAGAAACCTGAGCGGTTACATCATTTCCTGAGACTTTTTATTGAGTGAGGACCCACCAGAGCTTTTGCTAAGTGTCAACACACACACACAAATAGTTGGCGTGTTGATTTTGTGTATACATTAGCAGTTTCTGTAGGACATAAGGTTACGCTGATAACGTGATCAAGGTATCGGACAAATTGTTGGCGTGTTAATTTTATGTATACATTAGAAGTTTCTGTAGGACATAAGGTTACGCTGATAATGTGATCAAGATATCGGACAAATTGTCGGCGTGTTGATTTTATGTATACATTAGAAGTTTCTGTAGGACATAAGGTTACGCTGATAACGTGATCAAGGTATCGGACAAATTGTTTATTGGAAAATGTAACAGGTTACCATTTTCTGCCGTAACCACGCCAGAAAATGACCAATGTAACATCAACCATAACTCTTCGGACTCAGTGATCTAATGTAATAAAGAGAAAAATGTCCAGTTTACCTCTGCCTACCTGCCATGCAAACATTCTCAGATTGATCCAAGTCAGTGTGTGTTGTCACCAGCTCTTTCTGTCATGTCTATGAAATCCATCTGTAAGTGTACAAATGGTCTGTGTGGTGGGGGTGCTTTACCTTGTTTCACAGGGCCTGTTTTCTGTATGTCGTGTACCTTACAGATTGGGCATTCTCTGCAAAGTTTACCTTGCAGAGCGAACCAAAGTTTACCTTGTATGCCAGCTATTGTACCATTCCCCCTGGCCCTTTGCTGTTGAGAATAATCAATGTTGCCATAATCAATGTTGAAGTGCATGAATCAACTGTCAGAAAGAGACGGCACACACCTGGCCCACATGGAAGGTCAGGAAGGAAGAAGCCTCTGCTCTAAAAACAGACTACTAGGACAAGACTGACGTTTGCCAGACAACACATGGGTAAAGACCAAAACTACTGGAATAATGTTCTCAGGGGGCAGGTTTGCTGCCTCAAGACCTGACCAACTGGCCATCATTTAGTCAAACATTAATGACCTGAAAGCAGGGATGGACGGACAGAGAATCTTCACCTTGAGACACAGTGGATACAGGTTAAAGGGTACATCTTCGTTTTAGATATTTACTTTATTATTTATTATAGGGTGCTTAGGCAGCGCCATACTCAGCGCAGGGTGTTGAGCTTGGTCTTGGTCAGTATATGGTGCTTAGATGGGCCATGTTCAGTACAGGGTGCTTAGCTGGGCCATGTTCAGTACAGGGTGCTGAGCTTGGCATTGGTCAGTACAGAGTGCTTAGATCAGCCTTGTTCAGTGGGGTGTAAGCTAGGCCATGTTCAGTACAGGGTGCTTAGTTTGGCCATGTTCACTATAGGGTGCTTATTTGGGCCATGTAAAGTACAAGGTGCTTAGCTTGGCCATGTCACTGGGATAAATGTCCCTGACAGGGCTTAGTGAGGAGGGACTTTACTGGCTGGTTGGCTGTCAACGATTAGTGTGGAGTGACTTTACTGTCTGATTTTCTGACAGGGCTTAGTGAGGAGGGACTTTTACTGTCTGGCTGGCTGACAGGGTTTAATGAGAAGTAGATTTACTGTCTGGTTTGTGGCCAGGGCAAAGTGAGGATGAACTTTACTGACAGATTGGCTGACAGTGTTTAGTTAGAAGTGGCTTTACTGTCTGATTGGCTGTCATGGTTTAGTGAGGAGTGGATTTACTGTCTGCTTGGCTTTTAGGGTTTAGTGAGGAGGGACTTTATTGTCTGGTTGACTGTCAGGGTGTAGTAATACTTGTTTTTTCTTCTAAATATCACACTGTGTCATGAATGAGACATCATCAGAGATCTATTCATCTATGAACATCAAAATGTTAATGAAAACGATGCTCTGAGTGACTAGTCGGGTGTTAAATGTCTAGCTGATTGGGTATTGTGTCTGAGGTATGCATGAATGGAGTCCCACGTTTCTGTGCCGTCTCCAGCTGCATGTAGGTTGAGGACCACCTGTTCATGTTCAGCAACAATGGATCAGGAGAGAGGCACATTATCTATATGCTCGTTCTAGATCCATCCAAAAACATCCATGTGCTCTGTTGACAGTAATTGTGTCACGTTCTGACACGGCAACCTGCCGTTGAATGCCAGTGACTCAAACGCCCTCTCTCCCTCACTTCATCACAGTCGTGCCAGTGAATCCAACGCCCTCTCTCCACACTTAATCTCCCACACCCGTTTTACTGTTGATTTTTGCCCGCGCTTGTTCCAGCTTCCCCATTGTATCCTGTCGGTCTTTGTGTTGGTTTTACCTATGTGTAACGTTGTTTTGTGATTTATTTTCAGTTTCGTCATGTTTTAGATGTTATTAAATGCCCTCCGTTCTACCTGCGCATGTTTCCTGCCTCCATGCTTCAACGTTACAAATTGGTATTGTAAAAAGCGATCTGAGAACTATATGCATTAAGTCATGCTTTTACTTTAGCGCGGTTCAGTGTGAAATTTAATAAAATACAAGGCTGTCTTGCGACGGTCTATCTAAAATTAAAATAACAGATAGAGAACAATTGTCACGGTTGTGGAGGCAGAACACAAGCGTAGAGTGGTAGTCGAAATCCATTCTTTTAATTCGGTTCGAAGGCAAACAAAACCAAAGCAGCACCGCTGCCCACACCACTCGGCTTACACAAACAATACTCCACACCGGGTGTGGCAGACAACTCAACTTAAATAGGATCCCCAATTGGAGGCAACGATGTACAGCTGCTGTCAAATTGGGAAGAACAAAAACAACCACAGAGATGCCAAGAGGCATCTATCTCTGCCAGGTCCTGACTATGACCCTCAGACCAGCGCAGAGATGGCTAGGGGCATTGCCAGGACGTGACAACAATGATGAAAGTGAAATTGTTAAGACAAGATTAAGACTCATTATCGACAGATTCCAGGATCATGGATGTTGGCTGAAATTCAGTACAATTATCTACGTATCATACCTCGGAAAAACGTTTGATTTTTAATGGGGTGGGGCAATTTTAAAGAAATGACTCTAAGGCCTCTGAAACTCCTGAGCGATGACTGGTGTATAAGCACTACAACAAAATGCACAAGCAATGAAGTCCACAAAACAATTTTGTTACGTCGTGACCATGAGATAAGTTGTCTTCTTGACATAATGATACATCACTCTGTGTGTGTGTGTGTGTGTGTGTGTGTGTGTGTGTGTGTGTGTGTGTGTGTGTGTGTGTGTGTGTGTGTGAGAGTGAGTGATCGCTGGCCCAACTCAGATGATCCTCTCACAGGTATTGAATGTGGAGACCAAAGGCATCCCATCATCTGTCTCTGCCAGACCTCTGCTCATTCTCTCCTCTCCAAATTCTCTCCTCATCTCATTCTCCCCTCAACTTTCCTCATTCTCTACTCTAATATCCTTATCTTCACCTCTCTGATCCACTGGCATATCTCCTCATAAAAGTACTGTCTGAGGTATGGGACCAGGAAATCTTGGCTGACAATGAATCCCCCATCCCATGACATGCTGAAATAATGTGCGCACACACACACACACACATACATTACATACATTATTTTACCTAGCCTTTTTCGGACTTAGGAAGAGATCGGAATTACACATGATGAAACACGAAGGGAAATGGGGGAGGTTCATGCTTTTTTATTTCAGTCTTGGGGAGGGTTTACAGTTTTTTATTAAGTCCAATGGAGTATGGAGTTAGATATCAGTCATGAGGTTAAACATACATGTTGTTACAATCGTAAGGAAATTCATACGTAAATTGGTATGATTGTAAAAAACCCCACTAAATTCTTACTTTCTGTCTCCATTTGTTTGTTTACAGATCGTTTATCTAGGTACAAACTTTTGTCAGTAATGTGACATCTGCAAAGATAGACCATAGCTCTTCGAAGCTGTGACGCTAGCAAGAATAAGTTGGACCGCTAGCCCAGTGCTCTACCATAGCGTAAGGATTCTATTTATGGTTATTAATTAGACTAATAAACTGTTAAGCATTACACGGACCAGGGAGGGTCATTTAAATGTATAATCAATTACATTTCGAGCAGTCTATCTGTCAGGCTTTTGGAATGTACGTATTGCCTGGTGGAACATAGGGAGTGCCTTATTTCTATATGGCCTTTCTATTGGCTGTTTGATCAGTCCCTCTTTGTGCTTGGCGTATCCAGATCGTGGATATAGCGCAGTATACAGTGGAGAAACTGCTCGAAAAAGCTAAAAACACAACCTTCTTGGCATCGCAGAATTACAGAACGAACGCAATCATGAACTAAGTTCTCTACTCAAGAATTTAAGACTTTCTTTGCAGTCTCTGTTTGCTGTAGAGAGTCTTGAATATTCAATGGACTTTCAGAGTTGAAAGGATATGTTCTTTTGGGGGGAAAAAGTGGAACGAATCGTGTGTTGAAGTGTTGGAGTTGCTGCTACCGAATATAGAGGCCATGTGGATGGTTGGACTATCAGTATGAATGTAGAGAACAGTCCATGTGGATG
>JACXGI010018149.1:0-13588 GCA_016801175.1 Esox masquinongy | reverse complement strand
ATGCAAAGAAAACAAATTCATATTCATTTTTCAACTACAAAATACTCTTGCCATGCTCTCCACCACTCTGTCACATTGCTGTTGGGTGACTTTATGCCACTCCTGGCACAAAAATGTAAGTAGCTCGGCTTTGTTTGATGGCTTGTGACCATCCATCTTGCTCTTGATCAAATTCCAGAGGTTTTCAATGGGGTTCAGGTCTGGAGATTGGGCTGGCCATGACAGGGTCTTGATCTGGTGGTCCTCCATCCACACCTTGATTTTTCTGGGTGTGTGGCATGGAGAATTGTCCTGCTGGAAAAAAACAATTCTCAGAGTTGGGGAACATTGTCAGAAGGAAGAAGGTGTTCTTCCAGGATAACCTACTTGGCTTGATTCATTTGTCCTTCACAAAGACAAATCTGCCCAATTCCAGCCTTGCTGAAGCATCCCCAGATCATCACAGATCCTCTACCACATTTCACAGTGGGTGTGCGAGACACTGTGGCTTGTAGGCCTCTCCAGGTCTCCGTCTAACCATTAGACGACCAGGTGTTGGGCAAAGTTGAAAATTTGACTCGTCAGAGAAGATGACCTTACTCTATTCCTCTACGGTCCAATCCTTATGGTCTTTTGCAAACTCCAGTCTGGCTCTTTGCTTCTCTTTGTTAAAGGGCTTTTTTCACTTTTGTTGCCAGCAGTTTAGACATTAATGGCTGTGTGCTGAGTTATTTTGAGGGGACAGCAAATTTACACTGTTATACAAGCTGTACATACACTACACTACTGTAATTTTTATCATAGGTACACTTCAACTGTGAGAGACGGAATCTAAAATCCAGATCAAAAATCCAGAAAATCACATTGTATGATTTTTAGATAATTAATTTGCATTTTATTGCATGACATAAGTATTTGATACATCAGAAAAGCAGAACTTAATATTTGGTACAGAAACCTTTGTTTGCAATTACAGAGATCATATGTTTCCTGCAGTTCCTGACCAGGTTTGCATGCACTGCAGTAGGGATTTTTTGTGTTTCGGGTTGTTGTCATGCTGGAAGACCCAGCCACGACCCATCTTCAATGCTCTTACTGAGGGAAGGAGGTTGTTGGACAAGATCTCGCGATACATGGCCCTATCCATCCTCCCCTCAATACGGTGCAGTCGTCCTGTCCCCTTTGCAGAAAAGCATCCCCAAAGAATGATGTTTCCACCTCCATGCTTCACGGTTTGGACGGTGTTCTTGGGGTTGTACTCATCCTTCTTCTTCCTCCAAACACGGCGAGTGGAGTTTAGACCAAAAAGCTCTATTTTTGTCTCATCAGACCACATGACCTTCTTCCATTCCTCCTCTGGATCATCCAGATGGTCATTGGCAAACTTCAGACGGGCCTGGATATGCGCTGGCTTGAGAAGGGGACCTTGCGTGCGCTGCAGGATTTTAATCCATGATGGCGTAGTGTGTTACTCATGGTTTTCTTTGAGACTGTGGTCCCAGCTCTCTTCAGGTCATTGACCAGGTCCTGCCGTGTAGTTCTGGGCTGATCCCCAGACCAAGGGAGATTGACCATCATCTTCAACTTCTTACATTTTCTAATAATTGCGCCAACAGTTGTTGCCTTCTCACCAAGCTGCTTGCCTATTGTCCTGTAGCCCATCCCAGCCTTGTGCAGGTCTACAATTTTATGCCTGATGTCCTTACACAGCTCTCTGGTCTTGGCCATTGTGGAGAGGTTGGAGTCTGTTTGATTGAGTGTGTGTACAGGTGTCTTTTATACAGGTAACGAGTTCAAACAGGTGCAGTTAATACAGGTAATGAGTGGAGAACAGGAGGGCTTCTTAAAGAAAAACTAACAGGTCTGTGAGAGCCGGAATTCTTACTGGTTGGTAGGGGATCAAATACTTATGTCATGCAAAAAAATGCAAATTAATTATTTAAAAATCATACAATTATGATTTTCTGGATTTTTGTTTTAGATTCCGTCTCTCACAGTTGAAGTGTACCTATGATAAAAATTACAGACCTCTACATGCTTTGTAAGTAGGAAAACCTGCAAAATCCTCAATGTATCAAATACTTGTTCTCCCCACTGTATATATATATATATATATATATATATATATATATATATATATATATATATATATATATATATATTCACACACACATACATACACAGTTAAGTCTGGAAATATTTGGACACTGACACTATTTTCATAATTTTGTCTCTGCACGCCACCACAATGGATTTGAAATAAAACAACTGAGATAAAATTGAAATGCAGACAAAAATATTGTATGAAACGTTTAGGAATTTAAACCATTTTCATACACTGTCACTTCATTCCATGTGCTCAAATGTAATTAAACAATTTAACACAATCATGAATAAAACTTTCATTTTTAATACCTGGTCGAGAATTCTTTGCAGGCAATTACTGCTTGAAGTCTGGAATGCATGGACATCACCAAACGCTGGGTTTCCTCCTTTCTGATGCTTTGCCAGGCCTTTACTGCAGCTGTCTTCAGTTGTTGTTTGTTCATTCCTTAAGTTTCGTCTTCAGTTTTGTCTTCAGCAAGTGAAATGCATGCTCGATCAGTTGAGATCAGGTGATTGACTCGGCCATTGCAGAATATTTCACTTCTTTGCCTTAAAAAACTCCTGGGTTGCTTTCGCGGTATGTTTTGGGTCATTGTCCATCTGTGAAGTGAAGCAGTGTCCAATCATCTTCGCTGAATTAGGCTAAATCCGAGCCAACAATATATCCCCTATACACTTCATCCAGCTGCTTCTGTCACATCATCAATAAACACTAGTGCCCCAGCCCCATTGGAAGCTATGCATGTCCATGCCATCACACTGCCTCCACTGTGATTTACAGATGTGGTATGCTTCGGAACCTGAGCCGTTCCAAGCCTTTGCCATACTTTTTTCTTCCCATTGTTGTGGAAATTACGACAAATTATGGAGAAAAGTCTGAATACTCAAATTGAACCTTTATTCATACAGCAACTGCAGAAAACAGTGGTTGGTCTTGATCCAACACACTGCTTGTTAAATGATGTCCAGACCCTGGCTGAATAGGAGTCACCCCCCTTCCCAGAGGAGACACCCTAGTGGGTCAGCCCCCTTCCAAGTGCCCCTGGGCTTTCTCATTACAGAACAAAAGAACACACAAACAGATCAAAAGATAGACCAGAAAAACAGGTCGTTTAAACAGACAAACAGATTGATGGAGGACCAAATTATCTTCTGGTACCATTCAATGATGACCGTACATAAATGAACAAAGACCAGATCGCCTTTCTCACATTGCTTTTCTTATATAAACATGGGGACTCAGTACTCCGCCATTTACTCAATTCTTCAACCAATAATTCCCTCTGTGCCTCTGACCGGTTAATGTCTTCTTTAGTTGCCCCAATATACAGCAACCTCCCTTTAATGTACTGCAAGCCATAAACAAAGGCCTGTTAGTTATCTTTTTGTCATCTATCAAAATTTATTTTCCATACCATCATTCTGATACAGGTTGATCTTAGTTTCAACTGTCTGAAGAATGCTGTTCCAGAACTGGGTTGGCTTTTTTACATGTTTTTTGGCAATGTCTAATTTGGCCTTTCTAGTCTTGAAGCTTATGAATGGTTTGCACCTTGTGGTGAACCCTCTGTATATGCTCTTGTGAAGTCTTCTCTTTATGGTAGACTTGGATAATGATATGCCTACCTCCTGGAGAGTGTTCTTCACTTGACTGGATGTTGTGAAGGGGTTTTTCTTCACCACGGAAAGGATCCTATGATCATCCACAACTGTCTCACCAGTGCGTTCTTTTTTTCTCAGAATGTACCAAACTGTTGATTTAGCCATTCATAATGTTCCTGCTTTTTTGCAGCATGAGGATGGCCTGTTTCACTTGCATTGAGAGCCCCTTTGACCGCATGTTGTGTGTTCAGAGCAACAGCTACCAAATGCGAATGCCACACCTGGAATCAACTCCAGATCTTTTACCTGCTTAACTGATCAAGAAATAATGAAGGAATAGCACACACCTGTCCATGAAACAGTTCTTGAGTTAACTGTCCAATTACTTTGGTCCCTTGAAAAAGAGGGGGCTACATATTAAAGAGCTGTAATTCCTAAACCTTCCTCCAATTTGGATGTGGATACCCTCAAAATAAAGCTGAAAATTGAAACTGCACTTTAAGCCCATTATTCATGTTCAATATTTTACTGTAACCTTAATATATTTTGGTAAACAGCCAAAATAACCAACCTTGTGTCAGTGTCCAATTATTTCCGGACATAACTGTGTATATACAGCTCGGGAAAACATTAAGAGACCACTGCACCTTTTTCATTCCTTTCCAAAAAAGTTGAAAAGGAAAGTTTTCAGTGAGGAACAGTAGCGTTCAATTTGCAGTGGTCTCTTAATTTTAACCCTTCTGTTCGAAGAATAATCGAAGCTGCCAACACTGGTTGCCGGGTATCATTCTAAGTCAAAGTGGTCCGGTATCCTTTGTGGTCAAGCTGACTGGTGGTCGAGTTGTGCGTAGATATCAGGACCACATCCGCCGGCGCTATGATAAGGGACAGATTCTGGTTCTGGACAATATAGCGGCGGGGGTCGCGCAGGTGGAAAATCCCCTGGTAACAGTGCCTGAGGAACCGGGTGGGTCGGTGGTTCCAGGGGAGGAGGATGGAGCTTCTCTTACAAGCACCCAACCAGGCGCCGCATACTCCTGTTCCTCTGGGACAGGCGTCACTGGGGCCGAGTTGGACTCCGGAAGGACTGCGCAGGTCACAGCGTAATCACAAGCCTCCTGAAAGATTACTCCTCTAGCGGGGTCTAACAGACTCAACGGGACTACTTTCTGGTAGGCCTAAGTTCAGGAAAAGGAGACATGAGTTTATCATTTCTGTTTTACATTGACTGTAACACAAGCACCGTTTCGTTAGTGTGAGGGAGCGGAAGTAGCACTGATGCTGTTCTCTTACATTCTTACTGATGTATTTTTATTTATTTTTTATTACGTGGGACTGGAGTTAAGGGGGGGGTGTTATAGTTGGAACACTGGTAATATTTAATACTGAAACGGTATTGCATAATGGTTTTAGGGAAAACAGTATTATGGCGAGTGCGGCTTGACCTTCAACCCCAGGGGAAGCCCCCCACCCCAGTTCAGACTCGTCTTAAAAGCTCATCTGCAGTCGCTCTCGTTCTCACTTATATTGTTGGCTATTGACCTTTTAATTCTTCGTTTGGAAGTAAAGGGAATTAAATAGCAAAACGTGGTGGTCTTTTCTTGTGAAGTTACAACAACATTTTATAATGTGTTCACCTGAAGGTTCCTTTTTAAATATCATTTTACGTGATGTGACCTATTAAATACACATTTATGTAATGGACTGGTCTGTTTTTGCTCTGGATTAACCCTGGCCTGTGTAAAACCTGCTGTATCACTGTTAAACAATGAAAAACTAAACTCATCAAAACATCCCCTTTCAAAATCAGTGACCCTGTGTAAGTATTGTGTACATGCTTATTTCCTTGACTTGACTGTCTGCTTGCAAAGAATGTAGATTTAGATTGGCATATTGCCCATCTTTCAAAGGATAAAAAAATCACCCAAAACCCAATTACCGGTACCAAAACCAGAGGGGTGTATTACAAAGCAAGGTAACTGGCTTATCCAGGTAACTTCAGGAATAACTTTGTGACATTGGTTGTAACTTCCCGATTAACCCGTACTACAAAAGGTGGATAGGTTTTACCCGAGGTATGCTATCATGGCTATTACGCTGCATCACTAAACTGCACTGAGCAAGTTACCATGACTAACTTGATGTTACCCTACATAAGCACAACACCCTGACGGTAATTATAAGGATCCTACTCAGTTAAAAAATGCTGACTCCTTACACAACAGTGCTGCAATGCAAAAATTATAGCAAAATGTACAGTACTTTGAATAAAAAATGCATTCCGGAACTAATAGATCCTGATCAAACAGGTTTTACATTGGTGACAATATACGTCAATTACTGTAAATATTAGAGCTGTATGATAAATCAAAAAGGCCTGGCCTAGCTTTCATAGCAGATTTTGAAAAAGTGTTCAATAAAGTCAGTTTAGATTTTATTTATAAATAAAATCTAAGGAATGTCCACACTCAAATGTCGAAAAGGAAGATTTTGAGTGAGGAACAGAAGCGTTCAGTTTGCAGTATTCTCTTAATTTTAACCCTTCTGTTCCTCAGTCAAAACCTTCCTTTTTGACGTTTTTCGAAAGGAAAGAAAAAGGTGCAGTGGTCTCAATTTTTTCCGGAGTTGTATATTCACTAAAACACTGAAAATCTTGTTTCTAGTAACTTTGACAGGAAAATTACCAAGGTGGATCACATACTGTATTAACACCTTGGACAGGAATGCAACTAACTGTTTATGGCAAGGCTACCCTAGTCAACTCACTCGTATTTTCCCTGTTCACACATTTAATCATGACAGTACCTATGCTGGGAGTTTGTTTTTAAGTCCAGTGAAAAAAAATAATATTTGTTTTTATCTGGATTTTTAAGTCAGATAAAATAAAACAAACATATTTATACAACAAATATGAAATGGGTGGGGTCAAACTAATAAATACCAGAGCATTGAATCAGTCGCTTAAAGCTTCAATTATACCAAAACTATATCTGAATTCAAACTGGTTCTCAAGCAGACTAATAAGACAGGCGCATACCATGTTTAAAGACAGGCTCTTTGCCATGCTGCAGATTAAAATGTGCCATTTTAAATTGACAGACAACGGTACATTATTTGAAACATCGACCATTATGAATTAATCTATACAAAGCTGGTTACAATTCCAGTTCCATCCCCCTGAACAGCTTGAACAAAGCTTACACCAAATTATATGGCTAAACTCAAATTTATTAACTGAAAATAAAACAATTTTAATTGAAAAAAAATTTACAAGAAGGGTATCTTGTTTCTTAAAGACATCACGAACAAAGACGGGAAACTCAAACAAGCATGTGGTGAAAAATTTTAACTTCAGAGGTATAATCAACTCATTGCTGCCATACCAGGACAAATGGAGAAAGAAAATAAAAACTCTCGAATGCATTTAGTGTCCTGGTCGCCCATTACAGATCACGCATGGTTAAACTAGACTAACATAAACTGTAAAATGTATCTCTTACAAAAAGTATGACCCTGGCACCACACAGTATTCAAAACATTTGGGAAAATATTTTTAATATTCCGTGTATGGAGCAGTATATTGAACAACTATTGGTGTGCCACTGAGAGCTTTTCAGTTTAAATTGTTGCACAGAATTCTGGCCACCACAAAAATGCTTTGATTATGGGGAATTGAGCATAATCAGGACAAAACAAAAACAATAATCCATTCAGGTACTGTCCTATAGTGGCAAAATTCTGGATTCAAGTTCAACACTGGTTATTGTGTCACAGAGTCACCCTGAAAGTTAGTTTTCTGAGCCCCTCCTTCAGTGTTTGTACCGCGCGCTCCGCTAAATGATTCGAGGACGGGTGATATGGAGAGCTGCGGATGTGGCGAATCCCGTTCCGCTACAAGAATTCTTGGAATAAGTTGCGGGTGAAAGTCGTTGCATTGTCTGACATCAGACAGTCAGGCAAACCGTGTGTTGCAAACACCTGACGGAGCTTCTCAATTGTTGATGACGCTGTGATGTTGTTCATGATGTGAGCCTCCAGCCACTTTGAGTGCGCGTCCACCATGATAAGGAACATGTGACCCACCTGGACCATGGGCGGTTAGGCCACTCCCACAAATGTAGCGGTGCAGGCGGCACCATCTTCTGGTTAACCTGGCACTCACAGCAGGGTTTAGGATCCACCAGATTAGGCCAACAGACGTAGGACCTGGCTAAACTCTTCATCTGGGAGACCCGTGGGTGAGCCTCGTGAACCTCATCAATGACTTGCAAACGTCGAGGGGGCAGAACGACCACTCTCGAGCCCAACAGTATGCAGCCATCCTGCACACTCAACTCTGTTTTGCACTTTGCACAAGACCGGGGGCCAACTCTGCATAAGGAACCTCTTCATTTGGGACAGGACAGTGTCCAGAGTCATCCACTGTTTGATTTGTTTGGCATTTACAGGTGAGCGTGACAATATTTCCATTAAGAATATTGTGGGCACTGCAAACAAGTGTATGGAAAAGGGTCTGCATGAGATCCATTATACAATTCAGGCTTTGAAAAAGTCCTTCCCACTTGACAACCAACTCAACAAGAAGGGTGAAGAAAATAGTTTAGGTTAGGGATCTAAGTTAAGGTAGAGTTGGGAAGTGACTTTCTTTAGAGAAAGGGAAAAACATGTTTTGATTTGTAAAATAAAATAAAAAAAAGCTAAGACAAGGAAAAAGCGATTCAGTCAAAAAATGAAGACCTACACACGCATCAGTAATTTTGAAAGGGGTTGTTGTAATGAGTTTCATTTCCGTTGTTCTACAGTGACAGAGCAGGTTACACCCAGGTCAGGGTTACTCCAGAGCAACAATGAAGCCACATGCCATCACATTCAGGGAAATACAGTACATGTGTATATAATAGGCCATTTCAGGCAGACATGCGTTATAAAAGACCACTGTAGGGAAAGGCTTGCATTTAAAAAAATATATTACATGTAATGAAGGTTTAAAGGTCAAAGTTAAAAAAAAATAACTTTACATTTTTTATCCTCATGGAGCAGAGCTTCAGATTGTGACCAAATGGTTAAATTTTTCAATGTTTTTTATGGCTTTTCGAGTAACATTTTTTAACAGGTTGACCTTAAAAAACAAACTATTTCACGTTTTCTTCAAATGATAATGTGAATTATTCTGCTCCTGATATCAAACTCTCTACTTGTGTCTGTTTCAACAGTTGACTGTGTGGCTGCATATGAGACAATCTCTCATAGAACAGCCTCCTCCTGACGAGGGAGGTGAGAACAGCCTCCTCCTGACGAGGGAGGGTGAGAACAGCCTCCTCCTGACGAGGGAGGGTGAGAACAGCCTCCTCCTGACTAGGGAGGTGAGAACAGCCTCCTCCTGACGAGGGAGGGTGAGAACAGCCTCCTCCTGACGAGGGAGGTGAGAACAGCCTCCTCCTGACTAAGGAGGTGAGAACAGCCTCCTCCTGACGAGGGAGGTGAGAACAGCTTCCTCCTGACGAGGGAGTGTGTGAACTGCCTCCTCCTGATGAGGGAGGGTGAGTACAGCCTCCTCATGACGAGGGAGGGTGAGAACAGCCTCCTCCTGGCAAGGGAAGGTGAGAACAGCCTCCTCCTGACGAGGGAGGGTGAGAACAGCTTCTTACTGACAGGGGAGTGTGAGAACTGCCTCCTCCTGATGAGGGAGAGTGAGAACTGCTTCCTCCTGACGAGGGAGGGTGAGAACAGCCTCCGCCTGATGAGGGAGGGTGAGAACAGCCTCCTCCTGACGAGGGAGGGTGAGAACAGCCTTGTGCTCGGTTGAGAACCATGTGAGAATCATGTGCTTGGTTTATTGGCATTATAGTCGACAATAATTTTTTTTTAGTATTGGACCACTGCACTTTAGCTCCCTCTAACGGGGGAACATCCACATTAATTTAATCAAATAAGTATTGAATCAGAAACCAAATTGACAACTCTGAGTTAACTCTGAGTAGGTTGAACACCCTTCGTAGTATACCCCTCTGGTGTGGTTCATTGTTTGTGTTAAGTGTTTTGACATACAGTCTTGGTTGGTGTCTTACCTTTGGTTTCTTTTGTTGTTCCTGTGAGAAAGAAGAACATTAAAGGATGTATTTCAGCTCTGGCCTGACAAGAAAACAAAGAACTTCCAGTAAATGCTCAAAATGCCTGTAAACTTATTATCTGAGATATTAAACATTACACTTGAGTATATTCAGTGAAAATAAGTATTATGCAACAACCTATTTTGACCGAAGAAAACTGAGGAAGATGAGACATGATGTCTAGGGGAAAAAAACTGAAAATAGGCTCAATCATTTGTGCTCCTCTTGTGCCGATAAAGGTTTGTTTTTGCGACTGCTTTCTTATCGATAGTGACAGAGCTGTTGTGGAAAGAGAGTAAAGCCAGTGTGCTATCCAGTGGGAATGTAGCTATGTACCTAAAACTGTAGCAGCACAAACGGGGCATAAATGATTGAGCCTATTTTGAGGCAGTTTGAAGCAGGTTATGGGGCTGGTGACACCTAAAATTAAATGTTGAATATATTAAACGCTGCATCAGCACAAACAAAACTTTTAACGGCACAAACGAATGAGCCTATTTTGACTAAATTTGAAGAATGTTGGGGGGCTGAGTGATGTCATCACCAATAATTAAATGTAATATATAAAATACCTAAGTAGCACAAAACTTTTAACATCACAAATGAAGCACAAAGAAACAAGACTATTTTCGTTGATTTCGGAGAATGTTGGGGGGCTGAGTGACCTCAGAATTACCTATAAAATATTCTTTAATATCTATAAAATGATAGCAGTGCAAACGAACATTTTACAGGCACAAATCAGCACAAACGAAGCACAAACGAATGAGCCTATTTTGACTCAATTTGGAGCATGTTGGGGGGCTGAGTGATGTCATCACCAGTATTGAAATGTCTAATATATAAAATACCAAATCAGCACAAAAGAAAATTTTAACAGCACAAACCGGCACAAACGAAGCACAAACAAACGAGACTATTTTCGTTGATTTCGGAAGATGTTGGGGGGCTGAGTGACCTCAGAATTACCTATAAAATATTCTTTAATATCTATAAAATGACAGCAGCGCAAAAGAACATTTTAACGGCACAAACCAGCACAAATGGAGCACAAACGATTGAGCCCATTTTGCCGAAGTTTTGCGTTGAGTGGGGGGCCAACTTCACGCAGGTTTAAGTTTCGGCTTGAATGTAGGTGCTTAAACATGCTTAATATGGGTGAAAATATACCTCAAGGGTTGAGTTTTGCCTAACCAGCTATGACAAAAAAAAAACATAGCAAATGTCATTGCATTAAATGAGCAGTTAAACAAATAGTTTTACAGGCTGCACCTTCAAATTAGTAATAAGTGTAAAATAGAAAACACTGAAGTTTAACTCGATTTTTATTCAGTTTAATAGCACATTATGTAGGCTAAGATCCCTGTTTTTAAGTGAGATTATTTACACTTTATTATTATTTACAAACAAAGTTTTATTAGCAAATCAATTAATTAAAAGGAAGCAAACATCACAAATGAATAATCATAATAAACCGCAAAAATATACGACATGCAATAATCATAATACACCGCAAAAATATGCAACATGCAATAATCATAATACACCGCAAAAATATACAACATGCAATAATCATAACACACCGCAAAACAAACACATGCAGACAATCAAAAAGAAACCCTCATGTTATACCTGACATGACATGACGTGACATACTGGTAGGCTACTGTCTTTGATGGAGAGGTGCTGGTGCCTCTACCGCATTAAGAAGAACACTGATTTCCTCAGCTCTTAATGCTTATCTCTTGCGTTCCATTTTTATTTAGAACAATTAGATTTTCCCAACTTTTCTTTATATTCCTAGTTAACCAATCGTGTGTTGATTGCTATGTACCTACCGGATGAGAACTGATCATTTGATGCCACGTGATCGATTTCCGGAGATATGATTTTGATTGACCGAAATCCACCCCATTGGTTGGATATAATGCTTCCACCCTAAATTTCACTACTTCTTCGAGTTTTACATTTTCCTTTTGATGCCTAAGTAGTAGTAGAATACATCGCCAGCGATATTATATGCTTCTGATAAGTAATCAAGCTATACCAAAATGCAATAGGCTATATTTTAAAACGTATTCATGACCTAATTCCATTCCAAACGCCAAACATGGCCTGATTCCATTCCAAACGGCCGTAACGTAGCACTTAACGATGTACATTATAAAGGGCAATGTACGTGATGGTTTGGGAAACAGGCGTAAGTCCATCATAACAAAGTCCATCTTAAGGCTATGTGTATCGTTGAACTATTGTAAGTGCCACCTTATCGGGAAACCGGGCCCTGGGCCTTATCTCAACTGGAACTTGTATAATCTCTCCTGTGACATACTAGAATCAGCTTTAAGAAGGTGCAGAGGAGAGATGAGGCAAGGACTACACAATTGAGAAAAAGGCCCTCAACTTTTAGAATAGGACCTAAGGTATGCTAATAATTTTGGACTGAAGAAGAACTACTAAAATTAATTCCACCGAGAAATTTTACAGGAAGTCAGAACTCTCTGGGATGTCACTAAATAGGAATAATCAACTAAAAAGGAATAATCAACTGAAACTGAATGTACCCTATTCCTTACAGTGCGCAATTGTTGATCAGTTCGTACATTTTGCAAAAATACAGTATACAAGCAGAGCACAGCCTACTGTATGCTCATATTATGAATTCCTATCAACATGTAATTTCAGCCTCCATTTATCTTTGTGACCTTAAAATCTTCTACGAAGGATGTACAACATATTGCCTGTAAAATAACATATGACACCATTTTAAAGAAACTGTGGCTGCAAATGTAGCTCCTGGTGTTTCGGCAGGGGTCAATGCCGGTTAAAACAGCGGAGTGGGAGTTGGAGCCGATGGGATACAAAAACATTGTACTGATAACCTCGACAGTCTTGGGAATGCTTTTGCAACAGGAACATATCACGGTACAGATGTCTATGCACACGGTGGTTTTATTGACAAAACAGGAACCTGTTTCAAGGCAGGAGCCTGGGCGGGGGCTGGGGTCAAAGGTCCTAATGCTTTTGCTGAGGCATCCGCCTCAGTATTTGGAGCTGAGGTGGGAGGCGTTTCCACATGGATCCTCTCTAGGTTCCATGTGGTAAGAACTTTCTCTTGGTCACTGGGAAGAAATGCTGTCGACCAGTTAAACCTGGGTCGCTGCTAGAGCCGACTGAGATTTTCAACAGGATTTCCCCACTGGAGTCGGAGTCAAGGTCTGAGCCGTCTTCGGAGGGGAATGATCGGCAGGCATTTTCTACCGGTGGCCTGGAAAAACTGAAAACTTTAGTCATCGGCGATTCCATTACCCGCAGTATTAGACTAAAGACTCAGCCGGCGATCGTACACTGTTTACCGGGGGGCAGAGCCACCGACGTAGCCACAAATCTGGGGTTGGTGCTAGCGAAGTCCAAAACTTGCAAGTATAGAGAGTACAGAGATATTGTTATTCACATTGGAACCAACGACGTTAGGATGAAACAGTCAGAGGTTACGAAGCAGGACATAGGATCAGCGTGTAAACAAGCTAGAAAGATGTGTCGGCATCGAATAATTGTCTCTGGCTCCCTCCTAGCTAGGGGTAGTGACGACCTCTACAGTAGACTTGCGCAACTCAATCGCTGGCTGAAAACGGAGTTCTGCCCGTCGCAGGAGGTAGAGTTTGTAGATAACTGGCTCTCTTTTTGGGACTCTCCCAGAAATAGGGCCAGGCCTGATCTGCTGAAGAGCGACGGACTCCATCCTAGCTGGAGTGGTGCTCTTCTTTTATCTAGGAACATTGACAGGAGTC
>JACXGI010018148.1:0-13589 GCA_016801175.1 Esox masquinongy | reverse complement strand
CCATGTTACCGTCCTTAGTAACAACAATGTGGTATATAACCATGTTACCGTCCTTAGTAACAACAATGTGGTATATAACCATGTTACCGTCCTTAGTAACAACAATGTGGTATATAACCATGTTACCGTCCTTAGTAACAACAATGTGGTATATAACCATGTTACCGTCCTTAGTAACAACAATGTGGTATGTAACCAATTTTTGTGGATGTCTTTGTTTTGACCTCTTACTGCTTTACCCTCGATCCAGGCTGGGAGGTTCCCATGGTAACTGTGTGTGGGGGTGGGGTTAATCCTGGCCAGTCTAACACAGAAAGTGACGCCTATTTTTCCCCTCAGACTGTGTAGTTGTTTTTGTTATACCAGTTGTAAAGCCTCAATTCTCTAACCTGCTGCACCAAACCAGAATCCGATATTGTTCATTTATTTTCAGTGTGACAGAAAAAACATTTGTAATGTATTTGCATCTAAAAATAATCATTTTCTGTTGCGGTTCTGTTGTTTTCAGAGCCATTCCCTGAAGTCAGTTTATCCCCTTCATGGAAAAAGCCTATAGCACGTCCCGATGTAGTCGTCTCCCATGGGTAGATATTGACGCGTCCCGATGTAGTCGTCTCCCATGGGTAGACATTGACGCGTCCCGATGTAGTCGTCTCCCATGGGTAGATATTGACGCGTCCCGATGTAGTCGTCTCCCATTGGTAGATATTGACACTTGACACTGATATTTAAGGGTGCCTGTCTGAGGTATTACTGTGAAGCTAGCTGGTCTGCCGGCAGTTGTATATTATTTAAATAGAAATGGGATTGTTTAGGGAATGGTTCTTTGTTAATGTGCTTTACTGAGATCAGAAAATGTTCATTCATGATGATTTTGATTATTTTAGTAACACACTCTTTCTTTACTCTTTTCAGATAAATACAGACCTCCGAACACGCCATTAGAGGTGAGTTCCCCATCAGGATGTTGGCATGAGGCCGGATTGAGGCATCGTGTTCCACTGGTTTCATAAACAAGTTTACTGAGTTCACGAGGAAGCACTGTTGATGTGACAGGATGGGATGCATTCCTACATAGTCATTTTCCAGAGCTGGGCCTTGTATTTTGCTCTTCAGTGGTGTTGGTGTGTTCTGTTACTGTTCTCTACAGCTGAGACCTGGGGCCTCATGTATCAATTTTACATTAGTTTCTAACTAAATTCTGGCGTATGTGGAAATCCTATGATTTGCGTGCTCACAAAATTATTGGGATTTATCAAACTGGCGTACGCAACACATGCGCATGCTTCCGTTGATAGATCAGATCCATACTATACTTCTGCGTAGGTGAAAGAGCTTACGGTCTCCGCCCAATGAACGCCTACAATTACCCATATAAGGTATCCAAATTAGCCCTATTGACTATGTAATTTCAGTCGATACACGAAGCAAGGTGGAGACCGATCATTAAAAACCGATCATTAAAAACAAGAAAATAAATCTCCCATAATGTGAAATTCACATAATATCTGATATAGAATATAAAAACATGTCATTTTTTTGAAACGTATCAAGTAGCCCGAAAGGCAGTCATAAATATTCTGCATTGCAAGACGTGGCTGTTGTAAAAAAATCAATCAAGGTGGACGCGAGAAAGCGATTTGCTGCACTTCCTAACAAGTATCCAAACTACAGGAGGTGGGCAAAGTGTGACTGATAGATCTCACATTGACTAGAAAATCGCTGGCATCATTGGGGAGATCTGAGTGGGAAAGTCCTAGATGGGGACACTGACATGTCGCTGTGGGAGTGTTCCTTGTAAGTGATCATTTACCATTAGGCTAATCATAACATTTCAACTTCACATTCAAGAAACATGTCAATACCGACATAAAATCAAAGGGAATTGGTCAAGCCCAGTTCAAGTCATGTGGGCTTAGGACTTAGACGTTATTTTCGCTACAGAACAAGTGTCTGCAGTTGCATACCAGAGTGGGGTTGTGGGGCTCTACAGTTTGGCGGCGGTCTGTATGGTTTTGAGTGAGGATTTATCGGGTCGTGGCTGTACAGTAACCGTTTAAAATAAATAATAGCCTAGAGAATGTGACCAAGAAAGTGTATAACATTTCAGAAGTGTTATAGAAGATCAATGACTCTTGGAAAGACCTTGTTTCAAAACGATTGTTCCATTTTAGTGAAATGCATTTTTCGCTTAGTGCTGCATAACTATAGCCTATAACCTTTCTTTTGAGTCGGCCTATTGGCTGTTTTTTTCGATTTGTGGTGAATAAACGTACCTATTTTATGTTCATTTTCATTCTGTTAGAATTTTAAATGTCATTTCTGAAATGTATTGTCAATTTTGTCAAATTACAAATTGTAAGCCAACATGTGTGATCATGCAGTAGCTCATTCATAAACACAAATAACCTCTTGGTCGTAAAAGTGAGCATCTTTAAATCAATTAGCATATTGTAGCCTAGAAGTGTATGGTAAAATATGCAATGTCGAATGTGTTGCTTTATGCACATGCTATTGTTCGTCTTGTTTTCAAACTGTATGGATATGCCCATTGAAAGCCCAACGTTTTACAGCCTATTATTTCTAACAGGTTTTTGGATCAGCTACAGGCTGTGGGGTTTTGACGCTTGCTACATCCATAACCTATAAGCTTACGATATTGCAGGAAACATTTTGCGCATTCCTGTGGGCTAATCATATTTCTATTGATAAGACTTTTTCCATGTGTTTCAGGTGACATTCCTCTACCAGCTTTTCCGAAATAGCATGGTATTTCTTCAATTCAACTGCTAGGCTGTGCATACAGTACGCATGGGTTGAAATTTGCGTAGAAATACGCACTCTTTCCCGTCAAGTTCAACATTGATAAATGCCAACCTTTGCGTCAAAACTGGCGTGCTCATGGTTTACGCACATATTTGTGTGTACGCACGGTTGATACATGAGGCCCTGGTCATGGAAGGAGACGTCGCAATGACATCCGCTCCGGAGATCTACAGGGTGGGTCACCCTGTAGACCCTTTAACAGGTTACTGCCGAAACTATGATGTGAAGCCCAGGAGGTATTTCTGTCACCAATTAAATTGTAAACGACACGCTGGAGGGAAAAACATTTCTTGATTTCGTCTGGTCAGTGTTGTGATGAGTATCTGATTGTCACAGGTTTGGGAAGGTGTGGAAACAGACCCTCTGTGTTCCGTCGGTGGAGCAGAGCTCCTATTTAAAGACATGGCAGCTGTAGAAAGTCTCCCAACAGGCACAGATGGAGAGAAGCAGGGGACTTGCTTACATCACAAACTGAACGCATGCATGCGAACGCACGGACGCACGCGCATGTTTGTTTTTCTATCGTGTGTATAGGAGAATTTCTTTCTCCCTTTTTTAGCTATCCATAAACTTTCTCCCACCCATAAATTTAAACTCAATAACTTAATCGTTATGCCTAAATGTAACATAACCCTAAACCTAACCCCTAATGCCTAAATAAAAAAAAAAAACAATCCTAACCTTAACCCCATTTGTAGGTTATACCCTAATCCTAACCCCTAATGCCTAAACCTATCCCTTAAGATGGAGCTACTTTCTTATTTGAGCCGGCTTAAAAAAACAAGTTGTATGGTTTTACTGTATTCATTGGAACTTCTGGCCTCTAGGTATATTGAAACCAGGATCACACATTTAAAAAAAATATATATATATTTTTAAGGCCTTTCTGTTGTGGGATGTTGGCATGACTATCAGGAAGGGAGATCTGACACGCTGGCTTTAAACACAATGCAAGCCTACAAACACACACCCCCACACCCCCAGCCTAACCAGTCAGTCTGCTGGTGAACATCGGTGTGAACATGACGTGTGGTGATCTGTCTTTGAGATTGAAAGGGAGAACCAGTCTCTCTGTCTTTACATTGTCGTCCTCTGACTGTGTACTCAGTTTAAACACCTCTGTAGTGTAACAGCTCTGTGCTGTCTGATCACTGTTTGCCCAGAGATCAGTTTTACTCTCGATCAGGTGATTTTTCTGTGGGCTATAGAATGTTCCAATGTCTCATATCCTCATATTGATCCTGATAATTACAAATCCTCATATGGTTTTGTTGTTTGCGCTAGCTGCTAGTAGGCTGTCTACATCAAGACTCCAATAGTTTCCTCCATGTCGTCTTCTCCATCTTCAGACAGCGGATTTGTTTTTAGCACTTGGATGACTGAAAATAAAATTCTAATGTCTGTTTGCAGCAGTCAGTCATAGTATCAAATTACAATGCATAAAGAAAAAATAATATCAATACATAAAAAACAATATTTTTTTCCAGAGCTGTATGTATTTAAGAGACCACTGCACCTTTTTCTTTCCTTTCCAAAAAAATCAAAAAGGAAGGTTTTAAGTGAGGAACAGAAGGGTTAAAATTAAGTGACCACTGCAAATTGAACGCTTCTGTTCCTCACTCAAAACTTTCCTTTTCAACTTTTTTGGAAAGGAAAGAAAAAAGTGCAGTGATCCCTTCATTTTTTCCGGAGCTGTATATTGTGGCACCTACATTTCCGGGTCTATTTCTATATCAAGCAGTATCGTGTGAATAAGATGGTCTTCAGCATAGCCTTTTATAAAATCATACTGTGAGGTGCCTGGCGATTTCACCCGAGCCTTCTTGACACTCTTTGGAGAACATCTGTGTGAGACCTCATCCCCAGACTGCTGCACAAATGAGTCTAAACAGCCTCCATTTCAAGCATTCGGAGGGACGATATCCGTCTACTCTATGGATGTCTAATGTCTTTGTCATCTTTTGAATTTAGTGAATCAAAACACAGTGAGGCATTGTATCACATGGGCTTTTGATCATGTTAATAAACACTTCTGTTATATCTGGTCTGGCTTTAGCCAGCCACTTGATACTACCTGATAATAGCCTACAATAACTAGTTTTACTAAATCAAGACCTGCCTTATGTTGTCAGTCAGTACTAGCGCACGTCTCAGCTGGGCTGTGTGCTCTCACAGTAACTTACAGCATAGAGATGGGTAATGTGTTGTGGGACATGATTGGTTGGTAGACCAAGCTGATTTAAACCAATATGTATCACACAGGGAATTTCTGACAACATTCTTATTGGCTAATGAAGGCCACATTGGTGAAAGTGTTTCACCAGACCTGCTGTGAATTTGGGCCGAATTGTCTGGGAACGAAATGACAGCGAAACTAGTTAAGAGCTCCAACTCATTGGAGAACATATGAACGCGACTAGTTAACCTTCTAGCGGCGTGTATTGTGTGTGTGAGGTGTGTATTGTGTGTGTGTGTGTGAGGTGTTGGTCAGCTGCAGAATCATGAGTTCGGACTATTTATTCAACTGGCGCTTTCTGCTGTGTGGCTGTAATTATGTTGTTGACTGATGTTTACTGAGTTCAGGGAAGTTTACAGCTGTCATTAGCAGCTGGGGTGGGGGTGGGGGTTGTGGGCCAACACGCCGGAATCAAAACACAACACCAAAGGCTCAATGCGTGAAATGCTAAAACGTCCTCCCTGTATACCAGTCTCTGGCTTGTCAACTTGATTTTTTTAATGTTATGACTACTGTCTTAACATCATTCCCTAATAACAACCTAACTACTCACTCTCAATTAACCATTCTCTAAAAATGTTCATTAATCGCCTCCCAGGCTCCTAATCTGAGCCACTAGTTACTAACTAATGAGGCAATATGAATTCCATGTATAGTATAGTGTGTTGCATTGGGGGTTATTTTGTCTTCTGCTATCTGCGATCGTCTTGTTTTCTGCTCTGTTTTTGTCCTATTTGTTTTTAAATATGATTTATATATTTAAATATGATTTAAATATAAAAACAAATTCACATTTGTTTTTAATCATTGTGCCTAAACTGTATGTGTAAACATGTATACGCAGGGACCATCTGTGAAAGAGACCTTGGTCTCAGTCTGCTTTCCTTGTTGAAATAAAGGTATAATAATAATAAATAATATATAAACGGGGTGTCCGCGGGTCCTTAGTCTTAAAAGGTCTTAAATTTGTTTGAGGCCTTTTATTTAGATACGTCTTAAATTGTCTTATTTTGTCTTTGAAGGTCTTAAAGTATGTCTTACTTTCTGTTAGCATTGTTTAGAGGTCATGCGAAAAATATGTGCTTGTGAACACATTTTAGCTCTGGTCGTGCGCAGAGGAACCATGTTTTCATGTTAGAGGACAGCAAGAAACTTGTGACGGTTGGCTGCTTTTTTCCCAACACCGTTGTTCATGAGGTAGATGGCTAGTACCGCTAATTTAGTACTATATAGATGCTAATTTAGCTACATAGTTGAGATTGGCTGTTAACCTTCCGCAGCTACCAAGCAAATTCAATCAGTGGTTGGACAACAGCAATTTTGCTTTGTGGTTGAAATCTGTCAAAGGGAAAGAAAATGAAGCTCACTGTATTTTTTGTAAGACGTCTTTCGAACTTGGCTGTATGGGGTTTAAGTCTGTGGAATCCCATATGAAGTGTGAGGATCACAAAAATGCTACATAAAGCCTCCAATAAACGCACTGCATTTCTCAGTTGTAGTTGGTTGTATCACAGGCAACAGTCCCGCGAAGTATAGCCAGTAATGTTATTGTTAGCAGTAGGCTTACTGCTCTAGCAATGGTGGGTACTTTAGTCGAATTGGTGTCCTTATATATTTTTTTGCGTTGGGTGTTGTTGTGAAATTGGTCTTAAATTGAATTTGAAATGGCATTAAAAAAGTCTTAAGACTTAAATTTAACTTGCTGATACCTGCTGATACTCTCAATAAAAAAATAAATAATAATAGTGTTATTATTACTGTAATCACTCTCTGTGGTATATTACACTTGTCCCTCTGGCCCATAATAATACTACTAATAATAATAATACATTATTATTTCATTATTTTTATTATTAAGAGCCAGAGGGACAAGTGTAGAATATACCACAGACAGAGCGTGATTAGAGATACAGTCTTAACCTAGTCAGTCTCATTTGGAGAGATTAAAGTGTGATAATGATGCAGCATTTTAACACTCTGACAGAATGACTCAACATCAGGCTGGTTCTGCCCTCTGATGGGGCGCTGGGCTGGTTCTGCCCTCTGATGGGGCGCTGGGCTGATTCTGACCTTAATTCCTTTGCAGCAGTCCAAGAGTGGAGTCACATGGAGAGTCATTAACCATTTTGTGAATTTTCACCTTTTTGAGAGGATTTATCACCTCAACCCCTTTCAATTGTTTTATTTCCTTGTGTGGGTTTTCTCTATGGAGAAGTCTGCACTTAGTAATTGTGTGTTCAGACCCATAGATCCCTATATATTGCACTGCCTTTAACTAAGGCCCATAGTGAACAGAATATAATTAGGGATGTATTCATGACTTGATGTGTTTGTCCCGCTGATCATGTGACTTCCTACTCTATAAATAATCCATGAAATCCAAATGATTTTCTGTGATCTTTCTGTGTGTCCGCGATATAATATTACCAACTCTTTCTATGGTCATGTTTCCTTCTCGGTTCACAGCACCGAGGGCTTGGAGCCCTATTCATTTAAGTGCTAGAAATATTTGTGGTCTACAGTATGTATTTCTAGCAGACAGAATGTTTTATTTGAATTCTGGGGGTCTGGCCTACATAATGCATTGTTGATGATGATGATGATGATGATGATGATAATGCTGTTCTAAATCTCCGCTGACTATAGTTATGGAGGTGTTAGTAGGCCTGTGTGAATAAAGCCAGTAGTGTTTCCTCTGTATTTTTATTTTTTTAGTTCTATGATTGTTTTGTCACTGTGTAGATCTAAATAACCTCGTAATCCTCTCCTCGGTCAGGGCAGAGTAGATTCAGGAAAACCAACAGCGCCTTGATTAGTTTTTGGTTTTATGTTTAGTAAGATTGGATTATGTATCTGTTGCACAACTGGGGTTGATTGGGACGGGCACTGAGACTGAGCCCATGGGACGGGCACTGAGACTCGCCCGTGGGACGGGCACTGAGACTCGCCCGTCAGATCACTCTCTTTGTGACTGGTGGAGGTTTAGCTTTTTGGGTTCAGAGAAGCGGACAATCAGCAATTGATTGCAGCAGTGTGTAGAGATGCTCCGTCACGTCTGTCCCACTTTCTGCTGGCTGAAGGTACCAGTTTGTCCCAGCCGGACAAAACATTCATCAATGTTGTTCCCTCTCTGAACTCTCAAACTGCTGAGGTGACATTGGCAGCTGTTCTCATCCTGACTGGGCTGCCTTATGGAACCCACCCTTTGTGCCAGCTCTGCTGCTTGGTTCAGGAGGGATGTTCCTGTGTTATGGTTTGCCTCCAGATTATCTGCCTAGTACTCTGCTTTGGGACAGGCTGGGCTATAGGACTCAGTCAGAGGGGTCATATGTATGGAGACTCATGGAGTTGGTGCTGTTCTGCTTTAGCGAGCTAGAAAAAAAAAAGCTGAATTTGTCAATGACCGTCGTAGTTTCCAGTTACCAAAATGTACCGGTTGTTTGGTGGCTTCGCTGGTGAGGGTGCTGATATCAACAGGGCTCTTGGGTTTGGAGAAAGGTGACATTCTCACTGGGAGGTGCCACCCAGGAAGGAGGTGCCACGCAGGAAGGAGCTGCAACAGACATGTTCTTGTAGCGCTGTAGAATATCTAACCACTTCTGGGTCTATCATTGATGCTAATGACCAGGCTTTGGCCTTCTGGTTGAGCTGGATGGAGTAGAAGGCCTGCATAGAAATTCTCAGGTGTTGGTCTGTGTAGAAACAGGACATTTCCCAGTGTCTGTCTAACCTCCATCAGATATTGCTGGAGGATGTCTGAAACTAGGCACCAATTAAAACATGTCTCACACCGAGCCATGGCGTCATATTAAATGCAATGCTTGCAGGGAGAGCCGTTCTAGCATGAAACAAACCACCGACTCAGACTCCCCTTGGCCTTTAGCCTGAGACGTGAGGATGGATGTTTACTGTACAGTACCTCGGATGCATTCCAAGCCAAGATGTTCATCCTGTCAGGAAGACTTACAGACTGGTTGGAGGACAACAACTTCCTCTTTGTTTAGCATCAGCCATATTGCTAACACCCATCTAATGCTGCCATAATGTCCCAACCGGAGCAGTGGGTGAAGGGAGAGGCAGGTCTGTGGGGAGTGTATGGGGTCACTCTATGGAACTAAAGTAAAAAAAACAATGTAACTGACTGTTGATGTCTTTGGCCAGGTCGTCATTGTAAACGAGAATTAGTTCCTAACTGACTTTCTTGGTTAAAGGTCAAATAATAAAAAATTCAAACTCACAGGTAAACGTTTTGTTGTTAATGAGTGAACGTTCCTAAATAAACTCAGTGAAAACAAGGCAACAGTGAACATCACTTCCTTCCCACTGGTCCATGTAGTGTGTGTTTAGGAGGGCGTTCAGGATGTCTTGGTGGAGCTCCGCTGTATTTAGGAGCTCGTTACAGGCCACTGTGCTGCACTTCATGATGTGAATATGGAGATGTGGCTGCCCGGGGGTCTGGTGTCTCCTGAGCTGTATGCTGCTCTCTCCCTCTTTCACCATCCTTTGTACTTCCTTTTTTATGGCTTTTCCTGAGTCACAATTCTTCAAATTGGCTTCTTAAACTGATGATCTATTTTTCAAAAGTCTGTCAGCCTGGAGGGAAGGAGTGATCCTATGTAGTATTTGTTCCAAATGGAACCCTGTTCCTCATGGTCTAAATTGGTGTACTACATGGGATGGGTAGTCCTCTGGAAGGCCACCTAGCTCCTAACGCCCAGCCCTCTAGCCAAACCGAACAGGTGACCTTGAGGAAACATGAATCAGAAACCAGCATTAAAACATTATCCAGTCAGATTGTGAAGGTGGAAAAGTGAAATGAACATGCATTCCTGACTGTATATGTCTCTGGATGTATGAAGGAAATGTCACCATCTGCCAATTGAACCAGGGGTTTGAACTGTTAACCTATGAGATCTGGAGCCTAGTGGTTTCTGTTATACCTCATCATGAATTGCCCCACCTGGTGTCCCAGGTCTGAATAATTCCTTGATTAGAGGGTTGCAGTGAAAAAATGGAGTGGAAGTGGTTTCATGGTCCAGAGTTGTTCGAGGGCCAGGGGTGCCGTATGGGGGGGATTAGGGTTAGGACGATTCTAAGAGCCTGTGACTGACGCCCCCCCCCCCCCCCAAAAAATTAGAACATTAGGTAAAAAAATTAACCCTAACCCGTCAAGGATGTCTCTGCAAACTAAAGAAAAATCTGGTTTCCCAAAGCAAGCAAGCAAGTTTATTTATATAGCACAATTCATACATCGAAGCAATTCAATGTGCTTTACAATGAAAAATAAAATATAAAAATACAATAACATAAAAACAAATACTCAAATTAAAACATCAAAACAAATGAAAACATCATAATAATAGAAATACAATAAGAAAACATAAAGATTAAAAAAAAAAAGATTAGAAATGGGATAAAAACATAGGAAGCTATAAGGCTAAACAGTGTGGTTAAGTTTAAGTGCTCAGCCGTAGGCACGTGAAAAGAGTAGTGTTTTTAACCTGGATTTAAAAATGGATACGTTTGGGGCACGTCTAAGATCTTCTGGTAGTTTATTCCAAAATGAAATGAGAGTAGAGGGAAAAGAAAGGGTGACAGTATGTTACCCAATTTTCCAAAACGAAGGTGGATGTAGTCTGTGAGTGGTGGAAATTAGCCTGTTAGTTTTAGTCCATACTGAAATAGGCTACTTTTGCAACCCTAACGTTAGTCACTTAATATCTGTTTCCATTTACATATGAGTGTTTACATTTCGTTCCTCTGTTAGCCGACATTTAATCAATGCAGGCAAACATTTAGCAAACTACTGATCCTAAATCAGTTGTCCCCGCCCCTGCCTAGTGCCAGGCCCAACAGTTGCAGCTTCAGGCTCATCAGCCCTGTCTGCCCATCCCCATACCCCTGAACCAGCCCTACCCCAATCCCCATCCCCGCAATATATTTTCATGCGGCCCAAAATCCCTGGCATTGCCCCTGTTGAGGGCTGTTGAAAGTCAGATCTGAGGATGGATGCACAAATATTTTAAAATGTTTAGATACAGTTCACCATGGTCAGGATGATTAACAAGTGAAAGGAGTCTGGCAGCACCCATTTCTAATCTGGGTGACCAAGCAATTAGGAATGATCAGATTGGCTACCAAGAAGTTATCTTGACAGAGTTCCAGGTGTTTACGACCAATACTGGTCAAACTACAATGGCATCCTAACCACTCAGCTAATACAAGTAATGAATAAATATCTGAGTGTTCACTTTCCATACAAGCTAAAATTGTATGTAGCCTCAGCTGGTGTCGTAGATGCAACCAGTGGGTCGGACCAATATTAACATTCAGATCCTCTGCCAGGGAGATTGTCTATTCCCTACCATGTCAGACTAAATGTGTAACTTTGAAACCAGTAGTCATCAGTGTTTTTTTTCAATTTCATTGCAGAAACCCTACAAGCAAATTATTAATTTATTGCCACAAATCACTGTGCTAGATTGCAATTCTACTAGCCAGCTAGCTAAGTATTTTACATTTGCACTGCATGACTCAGCCAGTGGCATTCAACACATAGCTAGCTTGCAATAGCTAGCCTGTTTTAGCCACAACTAAACCAATATTTATTAAATCAGTCCTACATAATCAGTCAGCAAACAATGTCATGCAATCATCTCAGCCTGCAAGCTAGCCAGCCATGTAGAGTTAGCATTGTGGCCCGCTAACTGTACTAGCCAACAAGTTAGTCTACTAAAATAGCAGTTTACCAGAACCTAACAACTCTAGACAAAGTAGGAACCCACAGAACACTAAAACAACTTTGAGCAAACCCAGTAGTCTCATACATTTTTGTCAACTTTATCTGCTTTATAACCCCCCCCCCCCCAGTGGCACCAGGATCAAGTAGCAACCTGAGTGCTTTTTGACACTATCTTCTCCGTCATGAGGTGTTTTCTGTAACCTCTGGTAGCCCTGCCCTGACCGGTCTATCCGTCACGTGCCTCCATCGGCTGGCTCCTGTGCCATCCGCCCTGCCTGGCGCCCAGAAAGACAGATTAGGTTGCATAATACTGAGACGCCATGTAGTGGATTCACAGTTATGCTCATAGATACATGAAAACAAAAACACGATACCAGGACAATGGTGACAATACCTACAACTGGATCTTTTGAGGTAAATAAAAGCATAAAAGCCTGTATTTTGAGGCCAGTCACAATTAGCATTTGCATAATATGGGAACATTTTTTTTTTAATTCAGTCTCTGATGAAAAACTCTGTTTGTGGTAACTAACATGGTGCTCCCAGTTGAACAAGTGCTGTTGTTGGTGTTAGTTGAATTTTTGAGGTGCCAGTGTGAGATTTTGGTAGTTACTTCCAAATTACAATTATTTTTTCTGATTCTGTTTGTACATGGAGCAGACCCAGACTTCATAAATTGCCACTCATTCCACTCCAATGCGCACTGAGTGAGACATTTTTCTTTAGACCTCAGTATCTGCAGGGAATATCTGTCAGGAAATTGTACCATGTCCCCTTGGGAAGGTAGCGGGCAACAAATTTAAGATTTTCACCTTGTTTTTTTAATGATAAATGTATCTCCAACACAAGTCTTGCCACAAGTCTTATTCGTCTAGATAAAACTATCTTAGTGTAAAAATAGTTTAAAATCCAAAAGAACCCATTTCCTGCAGTATTCTGCTTCTCCTAGTTGGGTGCCACCCTTTCAGTTGTCCTTGGAGATGATTGTGGACTGTACTGTTACACTACCACTCCCACATATGACCTTTTAATACTGACTAGCCAGCTCCATATATGACCTTTAACCCATCTGGACTGATAGGAGTTAACTCTCTTTGGGAGATTAGGGTTGAACCAACCTGTTTGTATTCTATAATATGTCTAAATATAGTTCTTAGGTGTGTCCTCATTCTCAGAAGCCTGTCTGCCTGTGGACTGAGCAACATAACCAATTCCAGATCCCATCTGTGGTGTATTTACTCAATGCAAATTCTTCAAGTTGTAGAGCTGAATGTCTCTGATGTGGTCCCTTCTACTTGTCTATGTTTCAAGCCAATAATTCATAAAAATTGGGTCCCTGGGTCTGTGTTCAGTCTGTCCAGATTATGCTGGCTTTCTGGGTCAATGTTTTGGTTGTTTTTTCGTTAAATTGGTTTACACTTGGCTTCCCCCTGGTCCACTAACTTGTTTTCTGCCTGGTCCCCTAACCTGGTTTCTGCCTGTGTTTCCTCTGGTTGTGTGCAAGGGTTATGTTGGCCATAACCTGCAGGATATCACATTTGGAATGATTCGGTTTTGCAAGGCATGTAGGGAGGGGAACGTAACCCCAGACACAGATTGGTATACAAGGGATTACTTCAAATCTTGACCACTCTGTCACAGACCTGGCTGACACTCTCCCCTGGACATGTGCTAATGCCACTGGATTAACCGCAGAGGCTTTCAAACCAGCCTTCCCCAATGACACTGACACATCTTACTGGCACAGCACCGGGGCTAGACCGAAGGCATCAACTCCAGCGGGGA
>JACXGI010018147.1:0-13591 GCA_016801175.1 Esox masquinongy | reverse complement strand
TCCTGCAGTTCCTTTAATGTTGCTGTAGGCCTCTTGGAAGCCTCCCTGACCAGTTTTCTTCTCGTCTTTTCATCAATTTTGGAGGGACATCCAGTTCTTGGTAATGTCTCTGTTGTGCCATATTTTCTCCACTTGATGATGACTGTCTTCACTGTGTTCCATGGTATATCTAATGCTTTGGAAATTCTTTTGTACCCTTTTCCTGACTGATATCTTTCAACAATGAGATCCCTCTGATGCTTTGGAAGCTCTCTGTGGACCATGCCTTTTGCTCTGAGATGCAACTAAGAAAATGTCAGGAAAATCCTACAAGAACAGCTGAACTTTATTTGTGATTAATCAGAGTCACTTTAAATGATGGCAGAGTGTGTAATGACTTCTATTTAACATGAGTTTGATTGGTTAATTCTGAACACAGCCACATCCTCAGTTATAAGGGGGTGTGCACACTTATGCAACCAGGTTATTGTAAGGTTTTTATTTTTCATTTTTCCCCCTCGAAGATTTCAGTTTGTTTTTCAATTGAATTGTTCACATTATAGGTCACATTAAAAGTGGAAAAAGTTCTGAAATGATTTATCTTTGTCTCATTCTTTTACATCACAAAAACCTGGCATTTTAACAGGGGTGTGTAGACTTTTTATATCCACTGTAGCTTACTTTTCAGTCATAGCTTAGAATGTGGCTAAGCGAAGGGGAAAATCAATCACTTTAGGTGTTATTAAAACCTTCAAAGTGACAAATGAATAACACGTCCTTTCTTGTACATAATTCTGTTTGAATACTGGTCAACCAGGTCTATTAGAATGGTTTATTAACCCAATAGGGAATATTGTTTTAGCTGAAGAATCATATCCACAAAATAACAGCCATTTCGCAAGGATTATACACCACATTTAGCTTTTAATAATTCAGCATAAACTCCTAACCAAAGCAATTTACAGGAGCAATCAGGGTTAAGTGCCTTGATCATGGGCAGAATTTTCACCTCGTCTGCCTGGGGATTTGAAATAGTGACACTTTGGCAACTGGCTATTTTTTGTGCAGGCCTAACCATTCGGCTGTCTGCCACAACAGTGCACAGTAAACCCATACATTTAAGACACACAGTCCTGGTTCTTAAGTGGAGTGTGCGCTTTCTCCGACATCATCGCTCTTCCGCTGCTCAAAGAGAATCGTCAAGGAGACGACAGCCGTCATCAGATAGAGGGTTCAAAGGGAATAAATCGGGTTGTATCGGTGTGCTTAATGCCTTGTTGATTGAAGCACCTGTTCTCCTTGATGTTCTACAGAGTTTCTCCACTGCCCACCGGCCTAATCAGTGACAGCAGGTGAGGCACTGCAGGGGTGGGTTGGGTGGGTGGGGGGGGGGGTTGGGTGGGGGCTCCTCCTCGCACCCGTTTAGTCCTCAAACCAACCATAACCATTGACCCGAAACCTCGCCTGAACCGTCCCGTTTGGCACAGGGCACCACTTAGTGTCCCCGGGCCGACCCAAAACCACACCCAGTCCTCTCACTGAACACCCCCCACCTGAGCCAGGCACCTTTCCTGACCCTGTCACCCCCTCCGCTGTGTCATGGTCCGGCCCCTCCTGGCCTGCCCTCAGCGGAACGATACGAGGCAGGGCTTGTCCCCACCTTCCACAGACACCTTTAAATCACCCCCCCCCCCATCCCGTCTCTGAAACTCCTCTCGCCGAGATGTCCCGGCCCATGATCCCACACGGTGCGTCCCATCTCTTCTGCGTGTCCGGGTGTGGTGTCCCCCTCCTGGTTTGTCCTTCTGCCCGATGTCTCTGCCTGCACGGCCTCTCCACACCTGTGGCCACACGTGTTGTGGTCACGAGCCAACCTCTCACCTGTTAACCTTCGACCTGTTCCTCCCCTCAAGGTTCACCGTGGGTCATGATGGTGCAGAGCCAGACCAGGAGGAGAACTTCTGGTCTCAGGCCCTGGAAGACCTTGAGACCTGTGGCCAGTCTGGTATACTGAGGGAACTGGAGGTAAATGTCCCGACACGTCTACACTTTCGTTCATCACAGTAGCTTTTAAAATGGCAGAGGACATCAACAGTTTGACTCATCACCATAGCAACACAACACAGGCCAACCAATCCGTCCGCCAGACCGGCAGCTCGACATACACTGTTCCACATTGGTGAAGGAGAGCGGTCAACTCTCACCTCCTCCATCCCCATCTTTGTTTTCAAGTTTCTCCTCTCGCCAGTCAGATGTTTTCATTTCCTGTGGGTGTCTGTAACCACTCCTTCTTTTTCTAGGGGGAGCCAGACAGGCTCCTGAATAAGAGAAACTTGGCCATCTTGGTACCCCTTATATTTTTTTTTGGGCTTCCTCTCTGCTTGTAGCTGGCCGCTGTGTCACCCTCCCATCTTTCATTTCTCTTCTTCTCTCTCTGTCCTTTTTACTTCCTCCCTCTCTGCCATCTTGCTCGCGTGCTGCTCTGTAGGCTCTGACGATTGGCAGGACAGTTTGTCTCTGATATCCTGGGGGTGCATTCAAACCCTAACTCTATGAACAGACATCCATAGAGGCCCATTCACAACAGTTCACAGAAACATCCCGTCCTCTCCTCACAACAGGCCCCAGACATGCAGGAAAATACACCTGCAAATATCTAATATTTGGTATTGTGCCTGGAATACAAATACGTACTCCAGGCACAATACCGGGGAACTGCGATACCTGTCATGTTGAGGCAGGCGCACACACTGTTCGCTTCTGTAAGGCTAATTTGTCAAGGTTGAAACACTGCATCCTTGATTTCTGCGTCAGACTCGCTAGTGAAAAGCCCAACGTGGCAGCATATGTTGTCTCCTGTGAAGGTGAGATCATTAGATGTTGTTTGCCTCATTGAAACTCACCGAGCGCGTCCCAAATGGCGCCCTATGGGCCCTGTTGAAGAGCAGTGCATTATGAAGGGGACAGGGTGCGATTTGGGACGGAGGCGTATTCCTGCCTGATGGTTTTTTGACGCTCAACAATACCCTCTAAATTAACCTTGAAATGAAGTTTGAACACGGCGAGGACTGAAGTAACAAATGGCGAATAATGGGGGCGGTCTTGAATCCTCTCGAATAGAATAATAGTCCTCTAATTTTTGAGACACAGAGTCAAGGACGCTTGACTGAATTACATGCCACCTCATCTTGGATTGAATGTACCCCGCGGCCAGCCTTAATGACGTCTGTCCCCGGCTAATGTCAGTAGTGAAGAGAATTGTTTCATTTGTCAAAATAACAAAACACAAGAAATGTACAGATTGCGTGCCGGAACGAATTGCACATGTTCCATTGTGGGAGTGGATGTGAACTGTAATGGCCTGGGTCTACTCGCATGTGTGTCCCCGTCAGTGTGTCTGTCTGCCGCAGCCTGTCGACGCATCAGCCTGGCTGAAGCGTCCCGTTTCACCCACGACTCAGCCCGCCGCGTCCGCCGGTCTGAGTGACATCACTCACGACTGTCCAATCAGAGGAAGGAGTGATGATGTGGTCATGAGCATGCCAGTGTTCATGGGGCATGATGGGATTGCTTCGGCGAGGCCTCTTGGGTTTTCACGTTTTCTCAGTCTTGCTGTGTGTGTTTTGGTTCATGTCATGATTATTAATAATCAAGTGAGGGTAGATTATGAACCGTGTCCTCTCGCAGGATCGCTAGACATTTGTTCTGACTCTACAAACAAACCATCCCTCTTAGACATCCCTCTATAACTGCTTGACTACTTAACATCCCAACTGCGCCTGGAGCACTGTAGATTCCTGTGACCGTATCGGATACTTGATATCACTAATGACCTCTCCCTGACCCCCCCCCCCCTTCCTCTCTTTCCTGTTCCGCCCCCCTCGTTCCTTCCCCCTTCCTGTTCTTTCCCTCCTCCCTGGTCCACTCCTCCCTGTCCCCCCCTTCCTCTCTGTTCCTCCTCCCTCTCCACTCTCTTCCTCTTCCCCTCCCCATCTCTTTTGCCCACCACCCCAATCCCCCCCCTCCCCCCCAGGCCACCATAATGTCTGGCAGTAGCCTTAGCCTGAACCACGAGCCCTCCCCACCACGGACCCACTTGGGTCGGCAGGCCAGCTTCCAGGAGCGCGGTGCCGCGCGGCCGCAGTACAACCAGTCCGCCCGATCCAACACCCTGCCCAGCGACGGGGGCCGCAAGGCCTTCGCCATGAGGAAGATGAAGCAGGAGATGAAAGACATCATGTCGCCCACTCCTGTGGAGCTGCACAAGGTAGTCAATTCTGCGGGGCGTGTCCGGGCTGGTCACAAGCTGGCCTGGCACTGCTGCTCTTCTATTTATCCTTCACTTTACTGACATGAGGTCAGAGAGGTTAAAAAATCCTGTGAACAAGGGGGGAAAATGTGGAGGTGTCCAGAAGAAGTACTGTAAGATCGTGTAAAAATGTTTTTGGATCTGCAAATGCATGTCACAGTTTTTGACCTCAGCGACATTGCTCACTGAAACTGACATGTGCTTGCGGTCTATTAAGCGCCTGCATTATTTATTTATTGTTTAATTATTCATTGATAATTGATTACATCATTGATTGATTGTGCAGGTGAGTCTGTTCAAGGAGTCAGACCTTGAAGACTTTGGCTTTAGTGTGTCAGATGGCCTGCTGGAGAAAGGTGTCTACGTAAACAACATTCGGTCTGGAGGACCTGCAGAGGTCGGGGGGCTGAAGTCATACGATAGGCTGCTACAGGTGCAGACCCGCGCACATGCACGCACACACACACACACACACACACACCTGCTGTTTATTGCGGGGTTAAAATTAGATATAACGGAATTTAAATAAAATAATGTTTAAGCAAATAATTTATGAGGGTTTTTTAATTTCAGTACTTCGCTGCAATTTTAGTCAGTTCATATAACGAATGATTTTGGCTTTTTTTGGCATAAGTTGTTCCACAGAATTGGCCTAGGTTCCTCCTGGAGCAATGCAAGGCTGATCCCATATAGGTCCCATTGACTGACTGATGACTGCCTCCCCTGGGTAGCTAGCTATCTAAGAAAGGTCTCATTAACATATGAAGAGGAACAGTCGTGTCTCATTTTATTTTGGGTAAAAAAGGGAAATGTTTTGTCATTATTCACTGCACCAAGAAAGAAATGAAAGTCATGTCTTCCATCTTCCTTCAGGTCATTGTTGTTGTTGTGAAAGCATTATCCAGGAACCTGAAATGGTATTCTGTTCAGGTTAGAGCAAAGTCAAGAAGATACATTATTCAGCTCCTGTGTTTATTGACAGGGAGTTGAAAGGTACATCAGGGTACATATTAGCAAGCTGGAAGCTGGATCACAGAGAAATCCTCTGACCAACTGGAGTAAATGCAAACTTCTGACCTGGTCTTTAACACAGTGGTCTTGTCTCTCTAAAAAGGAAATGAAACAGCTTCAAGGCAGCGTTCAGAAAAATCTACAAGTCAAGCAGTCAGCCTCATGAGATAAGTCTTGCCATAGTTTTGTAGAACCTGCCGAGCTGTATTCAAACGGCATTGATGCTTTTAAACCAATTCTAAACTGACTTCCTCTACTCACCTGATAGTAGTTTGGCAGAGGATTGTTAACCATATAGCACTGGTGTCAATCAACACCAGGTAGATCTACAGTACGTTTGCTTGCTGGGAGAATCTTTAATGCTAGGCATTTTCCTATCGCTGCTTTTGTGATGTCTATGTTGAGACTTAATGCAAGGGACCTCAAGTGTATAAACTTAACCTATATACATTAACTTTCAAAAGTTTGGAGTTACATAGAAATGTCCTTGTTTTCCATGAAAACATACATGAAATTAGTTTGAATAGGATATATAGTAAAATGAATAGGAAATACTTTCATTGACATGATTAGAAATAATGATCCTTCATTTGCAGCAATTACAGCCTTGCAGACCTTTGGCATTCTAGTTGCAGTTTCTTGGCAATTTCTCACATGGAATAGCCTTCATTTTTCAGAACAAGCATAGACCGATGGGTTTCAGAAGAAAGTTCTTTGTTTCTGGCCAGTTTTCAGCTGTGCTAACATAATTGCAAAAGGGTTTTGTAATGATCAGTTAGCCTTTTAAAATGATAGATTTGCAAACACAACATGGCATCGGAACACAGAAGTGATAGTTGCTGATAATGGGCCTCTGTATGCCTATGTAGATATTCCATTTTAAAATCAGCCGTTTCCAGCTACAATAATCATTTCCATCATTGATAATGTCTACACTTTATTTCTGGTCAACTGATGTTATTTTAATGGACAAAATATTTGCTTTTCTTTCAAAAACAAGGACATTTCTAAGTGACCCCAAACTGTTGAACTGCAGTGTAAATGACAGGAACTGTCCTGCCTGGTTTTCTCCTCAGATCAACCATGTGAGGACCAGAGACTTTGACTGCTGCCTGGTAGTCCCTCTGATCGCAGAGTCGGGCAACAAGCTGGACCTGGTGATCAGCCGGAACCCGACTTCTTCCAGGACCGGTTCCCAGTCCGACCTGAACCAGCTACCCAATGAGGAGCCGGTCATGAACTGGACCGAGCCAGGGGACGGCCTCCTCTCTGGCCTCCTCTCCGGCCCTCCAGCGACCCAGAACCACAACCAGAACCACCACTCCTTGTCCAGGATGGCCGCCGGGATCGGGGTGACCGGGATCGGGATGGCATTGGCCGGGGCTGGGCTAGGGGTGGATGATAGAGACCCCACTAAGACCTTATAGCAGGGTGGAGGCCCGAGGCCGGCTCTCCCTGTCTGAGAGCTAGCCCCAGTCCTGCCCCCTTCCCCAGCCCTGCGAGCAAGCCCCTCCCCCCGGTGCTACTGTACAGAACCTTGTCAGGGGCCAAAATGACACCCTTCTGATGGGCACTACTTCTGTCCAGAACCTCTAGGCTCAGGATGGGAGTAGCGTGTAGCTCACAGGGTGCCAGGATGCAGACAGACAGTGTTCCTATGTGGATGGGTGGTGCGGGTCGGGCCACGAACTCCAAGCACACTGACAAAACTAGAGTCCTTCCTCTGAGCCAGAGTATGAGCCACGGTAACAGGTGGTTCGCCCTCCCGCCCCTCCTGACCGCTGGGCACATCGCGGTGTGGTACACACTCTTACCGTGGGACTGCAAAGGACCACAAAGGCAGAGGAAGACGTTGACCGCGCTGACCTCTCGGAAAACTACAGAGACAACGACATAAACGGACAGTGAAACTGAAATAGTGCCATCCGACCGATGCCGCCTCCTAATTACTGCAGCAGCTGGACAATAAACAGTAACAAAGTTCTGTTCTTTAAAAGAAAAAAAATAGAGAAAAAAAAGAACAAAATTGGAACATTCAATGGAATGTTTCCGTGTGATGTCTGACTGGCCACTCTGTAAGTATGTTTGTGTATAAGCACCACGGCTGAGTCACACCGCCGGTGAAACAAACCGCCGGTGATACACCCTCCCTCATCCACAGTTTATCTTTCCTCCCTAATTCTTTCTCTACCTCCACTCTCCCATCTCTCCCTCCCTCCCCTTTTCTCCCTGTCCCTCTCTTTCTCCTTAATCCTTGGCTTTGCTCGGCCCTCCACCCGTCTCTCCCTTTCAAATCTGGGTTTCGATTATTCAGTTCTTCCTAATTATTTCTAATGTCTTGAAGCAGGTTATTTCACTTGGAGAAAAGCACCATCAGAAAAGACCCCAACTTTATAACATTAGGCCCCATTTCGTCTCTGAAGCTGTACTGTAGTTATGCCTTTGCTAGATAGAACTGTGGAGGATGTTGGAATGAAACGAGGACAGCCAGGAGTCCCCTTAGGCTTTATAACAATGTGTTTGGCAGCCAACACGAGACACACTGCCATGTCTTCTCGCAGTGTACCTCTCTGTACGTCACCAAGCTCGCTCGTTTGACCTAAAAGCATAATATATGAAACCCTTTGAAAAATGATTTAAAACCTTGCTTTGGGGAACAACATAAGGAAGACCCTTTATCTAGGCTACACGCAATTAAAAATGAAGAAACCATTAACGCCATTCAATTCTGTAGTTCCTGAACATGATGTAGACTTCTCTAAATCCTAGAATACAGGTTAATTTTTTCCCTGGAGATAGCAATGATGTTGTTTATGAACAAGAAGGTGGCACTGAATCACCTTATCCTAAATGTTGACATATCTATTTTTATTAATAGATGCAGATTTTAACCTACAAAACAAGATCTTTGTCGTACGAGAGGTAATTTATGCAATGTGAGCATCCAAGCCGCACAGCTGCTGCAGAACAGGGCAAAGAAAAACAAGTGCTGACTAATGGCTGTTCACACTACTGGGCCGAACCAAGCTGTACTGAGATGGCCCAGTTACATGGCCACAATACTTGCTCAGCAGGACGGTGTAAAATTTTAAGTGGCTGGTTCTGAACTGCATGCCCTGTGTGGAAAAATTAAATGGTATTCCCCACAGGATCAGTTTACCATACGCAGGAAGCTGACTCACAGGGACCAGAAAGGCCTGTTATCTTAGAGTAGCGGTTAAATAACAGCTTTAAACAAGCTAGTGTAACTAACCAAAAGGCACAAGGAAGATATTCCTCATGAAACCATATTATCTCGTGGGGCGTGGGGACTCCTGAACAGGGTAGGAAAAAGTCCTTGCCTTGCGGCATGGCTATGTCACTAAGGACAAGAGCTCCAATTCTGAGGGCATGTGGCAGTAAAAATGGACTGAATCACGTTTCGGTATGTTTTCACTTGGGAAAAACACGAGGAACAGAGCCGGATTCAGTAAGGATTTCCAGACTAAGAGAACCTGCCTCCGCGTTAAAGCAGTCATTTGTCCTCTTTTATGACATTCTGAATGAATGTGTCTTCCTTCCTGAATAGTCGCTTGTTTAAATTCCACCATCAATCAAACAAAATGACCCATTGATTTAAGAAAAAAAAAGCATGAGGTATAATCAAAAATATGAAACCCAAGTAATCCAAAACAGTTTTTCTATTTTGTATCCCCGATCCCCTCTACCCCCTTAAGTAAATATCAACTAATATTCTAATCTATGTGGTACTGGCGTTGTTTAAAGTATGTTTTTGTATGTTTCATTGTTTTTCTGATGTTGCAAGGGCCCCGAAAGGCTTCAAGTAATAACAAATGGTTTGTAATATAAGAAATGGCACTTGTTTGTCTTTCACAATGACAATGAAGAGATAAGAGGGCCGTGTGCTGATAGGGCCAGTGTACTCTACAGCCCTATGAAGCTAAAAGATATTCCAGGAGATTTTGTTGAAGAAAAAAAATAACAAAGCTTGTTCAAAAGCAGCTACCTGTGACAACCAGACAATATTCCCATGTACTTTATGTAAACTAGTGGCTCTTGACGAGCGATGTCACCCTTGTGTTCAGTGCTGCTCACACAACACTGTCTTAATCAAAGAAATCCTACATAGACATGAATAGGGATTAACTTGATTTGGGAAATCCTATTCCTGTAATATATTCCTATGATCTTACCATTTAAAATGGCTCACCTGCTACAGTGGTGTTACGCGTCCTGTACAACCACTTCAACTTGTTTAGTGAAAGCTCTCACTTTTCTCACATCTCAGAGTTTCTCTCTCACATTCTCTCTTGTACAAGTTTCCTCTTTGTCTGGCCCCGTTTACACTTGTTTGTATTATGTGTCCTTTGTCTTGATCTTGTCCGCATCTTGTCTGATTGCGCTTACCATTTTGGTGTAGACGATTAAGAGAAGCATTGTGAGCTAATGTAACTGTAAGCAAACAAAATCTGGTCAATATCAGGGTGGGACACATGTTGGAAGCAGGTGTAAACAGAGCTTCTGTCTCAAATCTCACCTGTGGTTACAATTTCTCAGAGACGGTTTAAAAAGCCATGTTGTCTCAATGTTCACTACTGTATTTATTATAATCTATCCCCAATACACTGGGTTCGCTAATTCTGAAATAGTCAGCTACTAAGATGAAATCATAGTATCTCCAATACAATAGCTTATAAAATGCACTGGATACTTAACTGAAATGGGTGACTTTGCAACTATTGAAATAAAACTACTGAAATGATTGCACACCGTTCGCCCCAAAAAACAAAGTGATATCCTCCGTGGAACGTCAGTTCCCCATAATATTACTACTGTCTTTATGTTTCAGTTGAATCTCAAACTACCTGGACAAAAACAAACAAAAAAAAGAATTCCATTGAGATTGATTTTTTTTTTTGGAGGGGGTGCGGTCAAGGACTAGGCGTGATCTGTGTCCGCGAAACCAGCCCGTACAGTTCATTGCAGACACAGCACCTTAGTTTTGTTATAATTAATCTCAACGTTACATGAAGAGCTTTTGACTTGTTATGCAGACAAAACCTTGAGCTTTAAGTCTCTGGTGGAGTGGTCATCTTTATGTTCCTTTCACTGGAATATACACTGCCAACTATCACAGTAGGGTTGTCCATTTTCAATGTGTGATACATTTAAAGAATCAATCTCACTGTTAAGTCCCTGAAAAATTGTATTTTTATTTCTAATGGACAGGTATTACGAACTGTAAAGTATTTTTGTACAAATTTAATACTTTGGTAGCATGATATTTATCGTCTATGTATAACTTTGGGAATTCCTACAGCTGTGAACCTTTGTATGGCCGAGAAAAGAGAAACAATAAAAAAATGATATACAGAGTGGAAAAAAAATAAAAAACAGCCGAGAGGATTTTCCGTTGTCCACACCACAGCTGATGATCTGCAACAAGGTGAATTGGGCCATTATTGAATCTGAACCTGTGCTGCATCCCACCTGCCGTCCAGAGGAATTCTGCAATTAAACTGACACCTGCGCAAATGCGTTGCATTGTGTACAAGCGTGATCAGATGGAATCTTGGCCTTATAATCCACCTGCCTCCACTGCAACTTCCCCTCTGCGCCAGGGCGCTTATCAATCACATGACACACGGCACAATTCTGCAGCAAGTAAAACATGACTCTCTAAAAAGAAAACTTCCGCAGGGTTGTCTTCCATAGGCACGAAACGGAGCAAAACATTTAGGCTACTTGACAAATAACAAGGACAAAGCTAAAATACGGTCTTCCGCCAATGGTGCACTGCCAGACTCCATTCCTGAGCATGTGCGCCAAATTTAAATGTGTATGGTGAGTGAATCACAGTACAGTTTAAAAGTTAGTACAACAAAGACAAGGAATGTGGACGGGGGTTCTGCGGGAGGTGGGTCAATCCATCCCATCGGGGGGATTTTGGAAGAGTCGTTTGCCACAGGGAGCATCGTTGGGTGTGCGGAGGGAGAGCTGTTGCAAGACGGAACAGCCCAGCGGTGAGTCGAATGGCTCCGTCTACAGGTGAGAACCACAATAACATAAACAACTGTACAAAGTCTCCTGAACTAACACAGTTAAAGAGAAATTCCATCACACTGTGAGATATTTCAAAAAGGTGACTGCTGACATAGTAAAAATTTGAGGAATGACTTAACAAATACCAAAAAATAGCTTTAGGGGCGATGTTTTCTTTAAAAGCGCTTTGAAAATCTGCCAAAAACACTAAAATACGCAATACTTAAAAAAGAAATTCACACTTCTGGCATACCGCGCTGTAGACATGTCTGCCTCCTGCCTACATCACTATACACCACATTAGACCTCTGTTATTTACCTTCTGACATTTAGTCGGGGTTGCATCCAGCTCCAAACCCTCGAGACTGTGCATCCTCTTGTATGGGGACTGGTCAGTCCCAAACACAGCAGCTGAAGCTGAAGCACCGTCCATCAGTCCATCCGGCACCGCGCCGCTGCGATCCTCCTCCCCGGTCCCCCGCTCCTCACAGAGCCCACCGGGTTGCTCCTGAGAGGGCTCTTCGGAGCTGCTGTTCATTGGCGACCAGCCGTACGTCTCGCTGATAGCGATGTCCTCCATCAGGGAGGTGCATGGGGTGTCTGCCTTGGGGCCCGGGGGTGGTTCCTTCTTCCACAGCTGTCTGGACACGACGGGTTTAGACTGCGGCTGGACACGACCGCCGCCGAGCGGGGCCGCCACGACAGGCGTGGAGGGGGCCCGGGACGCTCCATCTGGGGGTCTGTAGGGGCTCCCTGGGGCGTCTGCGAAGAAGCGGCCAGGTGGATGCGAAGCCTGAGGGGTGGACTGCGTAGGCCTGAAGCCTGGGGTCGGCCTGAGGTGCGTGCCCGGCTGAGGTTGGCTGCCGTCGGGCTGGGAGAGGAGCTCTTTGACCATGGCCCCCAGCCGCGTGTTGCGTGGGACGATGCGCCTCTTGACGGCCGCGGCCATGCCCTCCCGCTCGGCTATGATGTACACACGCTTCTGTCCCCGCGTAACGGCTGTGTACACGTGTTTCCACGTCTGAACGCTGCCGTTGCCCAGCACGTACACCACGGTCTCCGTCTCCGACCCCTGACACGGAGAGCGAGGGAAGTTACGTCACAACGGGACTCCACAGAAAACGACACTGCCTTCAATGTCTACGCGCTGTGTTTCCCAATCCTGGTCCCGGGGAACCCAAGGGGTGCACGTTGTTGTTTTTGCCCGAGCACGCACACGCCTGATTCAAATTAAAGACTTGATGATCGGTTGATTACGCCAATCAGGCGTGTAAGTTGTAGGGCAACATTTGAATCAGGCGCGTGAGTGCTCGGGCAGAAACAAAAACGTGCACCCCTTAGGGTCCCTGGGACCAGGATTGGGAAACACTGGTCTGCACACAGTGTTTGAAGTGTTGAATATGTAGAGAAGCTGAACCAGGGTGTGTTTCAGTGGGGGTCATGTGTACCTGGAAGGTGTGTATAGTCCTGGCCCAGGTGTGTGTTTCGGTGGGGGGTCATGTGTACCTGGAAGGTGTGTATAGTCCTGGCCCAGGTGTGTGTGTTTTGGTGGGGGGTCATGTGTACCTGGAAGGTGTGTATAGTCCTGGCCCAGGTGTGTGTGTTTCGGTGGGGGGTCATGTGTACCTGGAAGGTGTGTACAGTCGTATGAAAAAGTTTGGGCACCCCTGACAATTTCCATGATTTCCATGTATAAATAATTGGGTGTTTGAATCAGCAATTTCATTTTGATCGATCAAATAACTGATGGACACAGTAATATTTCAGTAGTGAAATGAGGTTTATTGGATTAACAGAAAATGTGCAATATGCATCAAAACGAAATTAGACAGGTGCATAAATTTGGGCACCACAACAGAAAAATCACATCAATATTTAGTAGAGCCTCCTTTTGCTAAAATAACAGCCTCTAGACGCTTCCTATAGCCTCTAATGAGTTTCTGGATTCTGGATGAAGGTATTTTGGAAAATTCCTCCTTACAAAACATCTCCAGTTCAGTTAGGTTTGATGGTTGCCGAGCATGGACAGCCCGCTTCAAATCATCCCACATATTCTCAATGATATTCAGGTCTGGGGACTGGGATGGCCATTGCAGAACATTGTACTTGTTCCTCTGCATAAATGCCCGGGTAGATTTTGCAGTGTTTTGGGTCGTTGTCTTGTTGAAATATCCAGCCCCGGCGTAACTTCAACTTTGTGACTGATTCTTCAACATTATTCCCAAGAATCTGCTGATATTGAGTGGAATC
>JACXGI010018146.1:0-13590 GCA_016801175.1 Esox masquinongy | reverse complement strand
ACCGCCTCTTTTGGATTACCCTTTGTACCTCTGCCTCCTGCCTACTTGCTTTGACTGTTACCGACCAATCGCCTGCCCATTGACTACGCCACTGCCTGTTCCTTCGGCACTCCTGTGTTTTCTCCCTAATAAAGGAGTCCCTGCGCTCTGCGCTTGGATCCATCCCTCCATCCCTCTGTTTCGTGTGAGTTCATTACACTCTCAAAACATTGACAGCAATTAATATTTGTTCATATTAATTTAGTAATTTCAATTAAAAATGGGTATTAAGACCCGTTCCAAGGAGACAATGCGAATGACTGAATATGGAATACATATTGCCTCATCACTCAAAAACGATTGAAAAATGAAGGAAATGTTCAGGAGAGTGTGTAGAGTAAGACAAACCTGTCTAATCATGGGAAATGGTGTACTACACATCTAGCAACACAACATTTTCCACACCCTCTTTAGTCCTCAATGCAAAGCACTATAATACACGGTGCATGTACATATTGCCCTATACAGAAAAAACTATTCTATACACTGCAGTGAATGTATTGCAGGAAATATTCAGGAGACTGTATAGAGTGATTATATGCTAAATAATGAAGGAGCACTATGTGTTAGGTAGACATAGGCAGTTGCTTACGGCCCCCAACCGCTAGTGAGCCCCGGACCACTAGGGGAGAAGGGGCCCCCCAAATCAAATTTTGTTTAGGGCCCCCAAAAGGCTAGGGATGGCACTCACTCTTTGCATTTCATGTCATAAAAAGACCATGCCTCAGGATCTCTGTATGAACTGGATATTTCCCAAAGAAATTATGTATTATAAAAATGGACTATGTACTGTATGGGTAATACCAGGTCACCGATTCTATCTTGATTGTTGTCCCTGTTGCATATTTAACTGTTTTATGCAGCTGCCACAATCTATACATCCACCTCAGTGGATTTAAATGGTTAGATGGTGTAAACCAAAACACTCCATAATGCACCCATGAAGACATTTGACAAATGAAATGCACATATTTACTTTTTATTCATAATCATTATAAACAAATGTTAATAACATTGGTACAATTTGAATTAACACATTATCTGGAACAAATGCCTCATTACTTTGGTTTACATGGGTTATTGCACACAAAAGAGCAACAGGGTTATATTGTGTCTGATTTTAACGCTGTATTTTGACCCATTAGATTGACCACATCACACACTGCAGATTGGAATCACTGTATGCACTTCGCTGCAACATTAAAAGAAAATTGTACTGAAATAAGCCTCATCTTGGAAAAATGTTTTGCTATAAAAGTACATAGATTTGTACTTTGCACAAACAGATGTAGATACAGTGTCTTTGGCTTCCAATGCAGGAATAAAACATACATAACGTGATCAGATAGTTATGTGACTCATTTATGACCATGTCACATAACTATTGATTACACATTTGTTAGAGTTAGGGGAACTGCTGATCATTTCTCCAATCATCTGTGAATTAGGAAATCACATGTCAGTAATAGCATTTTAGTTTACAATATCTGGGAAGGACTGAAATGTGTGTCCAACTGGAAACATGTAGTTAGGCTTACAACAGCCATAACAACAGAAGTAAAGCTCTATGCCTTAGATATAGAAAGAAGTAGTTGGCTATTTACAGTACCAAGCAACTATCATCATGGACGAATTACATAATGCGACTTTTCGGGACTATTTTCTTAGTAATCTTACCATTTTGTGTTGGGGCGTACTGTATTCTAGCTATAGCTAACAAGGCTGTTGCTGTTATATCATTCAAACCTCACTTGAGTCAATTATATTATCGTTTAGCAAGCTTTCTATTGTCTCAAATATTTAGATTGAACACAAGTAGATCAGCAGCACAGAATAACTATCTCCTTGTGGGGTTAAGAACTCTACACACTTCAAATGAATTTGAGTTTTTCCATGTAGGATTTAGGATTTCACTATAGCTAGAAGTTGAATCACAGCCTCATGAGTGATGGTGTACTATCAGGCAACACAGTCTGACCATTAGGCCCGGGCTACATAATCTTAATTAGAAAATGTGTCAACATGAAGAACAAACTAAAATAAAATATTTTATTAGACAAAAACAACAACATTTGAGTTAACCAACCACTTGGTTGGTCCAACTTAAACCATGCATGAAAGCTCAGGTAGCCTCCATGGTTTTGAAGTGTGAAGAACATACCGTCTTGTTTACCAGTGGATTAGTTTGTTATTATGAAGATGTTTTCTGTTTTTTTTACTGTATTTCATGTCATGCGATTATTTTGCGGCTAACAGTATCTGTAGCAGTGTCAATACACTTTTTCTTAACATAACAACCAAATTTGGATAACTACAGTAGCACTGAGCTCTGGCAAACAAATAGTCACGCTAAACAATGCCAGGCTTTACCAGACAATCACATTTGGGTTTTGAGCTCCCGTCTGATAATTCACAATGATTATGCATGCATTTCATATTGGGTTTTCCCTCAGTATGATTTTTCAATATGATAGTTCTCTTTCTGCAAAGTCACTCAAGTATTGGTGGTATGTAGAGTGAATGAGTATCTCCTGCCTGCCTGATCTTTTGCACCCTCACCCTTGTGCTGTTGGCTGGCTGTGTGTATCTACTGTATGTGAGCTGAAAGCTGAGCAGAGTGAGCTGTGTGTCAGAGATGTGCTTCTCATACCAAACTAGCTGGCTAGTTTGACACAGACCTAGCTGACTAGTCATACCAAACTAGCTGGCTAGTTTGACACTGGCTGGAGACAGATAAAAGACAGGGCCTGAAAGGAAACCTATAGGGGTTGCCTCTGCTCTGTGTTTGTGTGTTTGCTTGAGACCGTGTGTGCACTATAATTGTGTGTCGACTATATTTCAAACTTAATTAGCCATATTTCTTTCAAATTTTGAGGCATCAAGTGGCATAGCGGTTGTGAAGATACTCTTCACAATGAGAGAGGACCATCAATACATTTGGATATGACAACATTTGGGAAGGGGGAAAAAGGAGGTAAGAAAATACTAAAAATAAGATAGCTTTCCTGCATGCAACACTGTCTACAACATATTTATTGTTCAGAATCAGAATTGCGTTTATTTGGAGGAGATGGCCTCAAGTGGTGAGCACAATTCAGTGAGTTGCTGAGGGCCACAACATGGGAAAATAACTGTTCAGGAGGTGGGATTTTTCAGGGGACTTTTAGTTATTCAAACATGTCTTTAAGGCAGATCTGCCCTGAAAGCACTGTTCAATTTCATCAAAACTTAGTTCAATGTTAACCCTGTGGCACTTTACTAATAACATTCTGCTAAGGAAACATGGGATAATAATGTATGTACCATGAATATATCAAAACTGTTATAATAACGTGTTGTGGAATTTAATACTGTATGTAGCATTGGTATAATGATAGTTATCGTTATCATGTGTTATGCGGGCAAGTTACTGATCATGACGTGTTGTAGACTGGGTTTAGAAGGGCCAGATTGGTCACACAGGGAATTGGCATGGAAGTGAGCTATATCATATTATTAACTTCATGAGATAGCATGATGCATGACACAGAATCCAGATACAGCAATTTATTTAATCGGTAGGTAAGTCATGTCTTACTAATGAATGGATACTACTGCGATGACATAGGTGACATACAGTAACTTGCATATGTGTTTATACATAAAATGTGTCATGAATGAGCCCTTGTCTCCTGCATCTGCGTCACCCAAACACCCCTAAGGGTGAATGCTGGAAGCTGCTGGGATGCCGCTCAGGACAGCTCTTAGTGCCTCTGCCGGGGTTCTGCCAGGACTCTGCGTGGCTTGTCATTCCTTTAAGATAAAGGAGGAGAAGGAGGAGGGAAAAATCTAAAACAGAAGACAAACCACTCTCCTGTGGAGGCTGCATTGTCTCTGGGGCAGGCTCCAGGTGGCGTTTGGGGAGTAGGTGGGTTGTAGGTAGCTTTCCACCCTTCTTACCTGAATGTATTTCTTCTTTGTAGAATCCCGCATTGTCGGGGCAGTGCTGCATGATAGTTGACTGTCAACATGTTGTTGTCAACATGTCCCTTGTGGCTGCTGCTCTATCTTCTTCCATGGTTTTGGCTCCGAGCTGCTACTGTATGCAGGGACTCAAAGACGCTCAATTGAAGTTTACATTGTTAGAGAGAAGATTACTAATTAGTAATGGATTAAAGTTAGGGTAGGGGTTCATGACGAGCATTTACCTTGGTCAGAACTCTCACAGCATTCAGCCAATTTGAAATTGCCCAGCCCATTTAGTCAATAACATTAATTTTTACTTTTAATTGGTGAGCGACCTGTAATGCTTGGCTGCCATCTACCGGCAAAGCAATATATTTAAAAAGGGTGTTTTCACATACTTTTCAATAATTACATTTGAACAAATCTGTTCTTTTTCTGCAATACTTCAACCATGCTCGCCTGCAAACCTACCCAGGCAAAAACCGTAATGGGAATCAACACATGATCTGTACAGTAGTCATACATTAGAGTGGATATAAAAAGTCTACACACCCCTGTTAAAATGCCAGGTTCTTGTGATGTAAAAGAATGAGACAAAGGTAAATCATGTCAGAACTTTTTCCACCTTTAATGTGACCTATAACGTGAACAATTCAATTGAAAAACAAACTGAAATCTTTGAGGGGGAAAAATAAAAAACTCACAATAACCTGGTTGCATAAGCGTGCACACCTTTAAACTAATACTTTGTTGAAGCACCTTTTGATTTTATTACAGCACTCAGTCTTTTTGGGTAGGGGTCTATTAGCATGGCACATCTTGACGTGGCAATATTTGCCCACTCTTCTTTGCAAAAGCGCTCCAAATCTGTCAGATTGTGAGGACATCTCCTGTGCACAGCCCTCTCCAGATCACTCCAAAGATGTTCAAGTGGATTCAGGTCTGGGCTCTGGCTGGGCCATTCCAAAACGTTAATCTTCTTCTGGTGAAGCCATGCTTTTGTGGATTTGGATGTGTGCTTTGGGTCGTTGTCGTGCTGAAACGTGAACTTCCTCTTCATCTTCAGCTTTCTAACGGACGCCTGAAGGTTTTGTGCCAAAACTGCCTGGTATTTGGAACTGTTCATAATTCCCTCCACCCTGACTAAGGCCCTGGTTCCAGCTGAATAAAAACAGCCCCAAAGCATGATGCTGCCACCGCCATGCTTCACTGTGTGTATGGTGTTCTTTGGGTGATGTGCAGTGTTGTTTTTGCGCCAAACATACCTTTTGGAATTATGGCCAAAAAGTTCAACCTTGGTTTCATCAGACCATAACACAGGACTTGACTTTTGCAAACTTCAGCCGGGCTTGGATGTTTTTCTTTGTAAGAAAAGGCTTCTGTCTTGCCACCCTACCCCATAGCCCATTCATATGAAGAATACAGGAGATTGTTGTCACATGTAGCACACAGCCAGTACTTAAATTCCTGCAGTTCCTTTGATGTTGCTGTAGGCCACTTGGAAACCTCCCTGACCAGTTTTCTTCTCGTCTTTTCATCAATTTTGGAGGGACGTCCTGTTCTTGGTAATGTCTCTGATGTGCCATATTTTCTCCACTTGATGATGACTGTCTTCACTGTATTCCATGATATATTTAATGCTTTGGAAATTCTTTTGTACCCTTCTCCTGACTGATATCTTTCAACAATGAGATCCCTCTGATGGTTTGGAAGCTTTCTGCGGACCATGACTTTTGCTCTGAGATGCAACTAAGGAAATGTCAGGAAAATCCTACTAGAATAGCTGAACTTTATTTGTGATTAATCACAGTCACTTTAAATGATGGCAGGTGTGTAATGACTTCTATTTAACATGAGTTTGAATGTGATTGGGTAATTCTGATCACAGCCACATCCCCAGTTATAAGAGGGTTTGCACACTTATGCAACCAGGTTATTGTAAGTTTTTTATTTTTCATTTTTCCCCCTCGAAGATTTCAATTTGTTTTTCAATTGAATTGTTCACATTATAGGTCGCATTAAAAGTGGAAAAAGTTTTGACATTATTTATTTTTGTCTCATTCTTTTACATCACAAAAACCTGGCATTTTAACAGGGGTGTGTAGACTTTTATATCCACTGTATATACCCTATGTGTAGGTCCTTAATCATGCACAAAAAACTTGAATTCAGGTGTTTTTAGGTCACATTGTATGCTTATGAAGAATGCTCAATGCTGTCTTGCGGAGATGACGTGGAGCCTTTTTCTAGCTATGATGATTTCAAGTGGGGCACAGGGGATGGGAACACTTCTGTTGACGATGTAATACTACAATTAAAAACTGGTTGTTGATGCACTAGGGGCTTGTACTTCACTACCATCCTGACACCAAAGACAGTATTTTTTTTTTTTTTTTTACTTATCTCAGTGGATAAGAATACCCCTTACATGTTGCCTCTGGTAAACTGGCTGAGATGACATAAGAGTGTTAACAGTAAACTGCATTTTAGAGCAACAGTATGCAACTCCATGTTGTATGTGAACAGAGCCAATGGAGCGTAGAGCACGGCTACAGTGTTGTTTTTCATCCTAGAGTATTGTCTTTTTTCCCTATGCAAGAACAAAGTATGTACGTAATGCATTCAAAAATCAGTCAAGAAGACTCTTCTGCATATGCCTTGCAATGTGAGGGGTGTACAGCGCCCTCCACCAATATTGGCACCTTTGGAAAATATGAGCAAAACGGGCTGTGAAAAAAATGTCTTTATCGTTTATCCTCTTTATTTTGTATTAGAAATAAATTAACATTTAATTAAAGAAAAACAATTGAAAGAAAAAATATTTTTCTCAAATAGAGTGGATATAAAAAGTCTACAAACCCTGTTAAAATTCCAGGTTCTTGTGATGTAAAAGAATGAGACAAAGATAAATAATGTCAGAACTTTTTCCACCTTTAATGTGACCTACAACATGAACGATTCAATTGAAAAACAAACTGAAATCTTTGAGGGGGAAAAATAAAAAACTCACAATAACCTGGTTGCATAAGTGTTTTCCCTCGCCGGTTTCATGTGACTTGTTAGTGTTACAAGGTCTCAGGTGTGAATGGGGAGCAGGTGTGTTAAATTTGGTGTTATCGCTCTCACACTCCCTCATACTGGTCACTGGAAGTTCAACATGGCACATCATAGCAAAGAACTCTCTGAGGATCTGAAAAAAATAATTGTTGTTCTACATAAAGATGGCCTAGGCTATAAGAAGATTGCCAAGACCCTGAAACTGAGCTGCAGCACGGTGGCCAAGTTTAACAGGACAGGTTCCACCTAGAACAGGCCTCGCCATGGTCGACCAAAGAAGTTGAGTGCACATGCTCAGCGTCATATTCAGAGGTTGTCTTTGGGAAATAGACGTATGAGTGCTGCCAGCATTGCTGCAGAGGTTGAAGGGGTGGGGGATCAGCCTGTCAGTGCTCAGACCATACGCCGCACACGGCATCAAATTGGTCTGCATGGCTGTCGTCCCAGAAGGAAGCCTCTACTAAAGATAATGCACAAGAAAGCCCGCAAACATTTTGCTGGAGACAAGCAGACTAAGGACATGGATTACTGGAACCATGTCCTGTGGTCTGATGAGACCAAGATAAACTTATTTGGTTCAGATGGTGTCAAGCGTGTGTGGCGGCAACCAGGTGAGGAGTACAAAGACAAGTGTGTCTTGCCTACAGTCAAGCATGGTGGTGGGAGTGTCATGGTCTGGGGTTGCATGAGTGCTGCCGGCACTGGGGAGCTACAGTTCATTGAGGGAACCGTGAATGCCAACATGTACTGTGACATATTGAAGCAGAGCATGATCCCCTCCCTTCGTAGACTGGGCCGCAAGGCAGTATTCCAACATAATAACGACCCCAAACAAACCTCCAAGACGACCACTGCCTTGCTAAAGAAGCGGAGGGTAAAGGTGATGGACTGACCAAGCATGCCTCCAGACCTGAACCCTATTGAGCATCTGTGGAGCATCCTCAAACGGAAGGTGGAGGAGCGCAAGGTCTCTAACATCCACCAGCTTTGTGATGTCGTCATGGAGGAGTAGAAGAGGACTCCAGTAGCAACCTGTGTAGCTCTGGTGATCTCCATGCCCAAGAGGGTTAAGGCAGTGCTGGAAAATAATGGTGGCCACACAAAATATTGACACTTTGGGCCCAATTTGGACATTTTCACTTAGGGGTATACTCACTTTTGTTGCCAGCGGTTTAGACATTAATGGCTCTGTGTTGTGTTATTTTGAGGGGACAGCAAATTTACACTGTTAAACAAGCTGTACACTCACTTCTTTACATTGTAGCAAAGTGTCATTTCTTCAGTGTTGTCACATGAAAAGATATAATCAAATATTTACAAAAATGTGAGGGGTGTACTCACTTTTGTGAGATACTGTATGTGCCACAATTATTAGCACCCATACATTTAATAATTTGTGCAACCTTCCTTTGCCAAGATAACATCTCTGTGTCTTCTTTTATAATGCGTATTGAGGTTGGAGAACATATGGCAAGGGATCTGAGACCATTCATATAACAGAATCTCATAATGTCAAAGATCCACCACCATACATCGTAGTGGGGATTAGGTACTTTTCTACATGGCTAGAACAACCCGGGTTAAGCGGAATTTCATCCAAACATATATATATATATACATATATATATAATCACGAGGCCTGCGAGATATTTGTCATTCCGCACACTAGTACTTGCTTTCACAGACCCCAAAAAGGCAGAACTAGCCTCATTGTGCTTATTGATGCCTACCTCCCATTAAGCTAAACACATTCTACATTGGGAGGACAGTGGAGGGGATGAAGGGAAAATGAGACACATGGGGGACACTGTGTGAACACCTTCCTACGGGGCGAGATCCAGTGGTGCTCTGTGCACAGTGAAAACCATCACCCACCAAGTGTCATTACCATCGCCCCACAAAAGCTGTGGCCATTGCTAAGCCGAGGTAACAAGCACTTCATCTTGACAGGGGCTTTGAGAGTTGGGCAGTCAGGCCGACTCCTTTTCATACCCAATTGAGGACACGATAAACAACATAAACGATTCTAACTTGTGTAGAGAAAAATAATATTGCCCACATGGAAATTCCCACTTCCCTCTAGGCATCTCTATGTTTAGTTTTGTTGGTCCCTGTTACGCATGCAGTTACCCTGTATGTGGGTTTGTGTTTTTCCCCTCCTGCCATTTCCCCAGGTGTCCCTTATGTTCTTGATTGTGCTCGTTGGTGTTTCCCACCTGGCAGTCATGAGTGCATCGCCTGACTGCTGAGGTGGACCAATCGGTGAACACCCCTCCAAAATGCACCACCTGTTCTTTTTTCCATTACCCAATCGCATCACACATCCCTGGTTTAAAAACCCAGTCAGTTGGTTCACCTAGAGAGACTTTTGATTTACCCCACATGGACATAGACACTCTTGAGATACATGCCTTTTTTTTTTTTTTGATAGACAGACACTTTGTTCATACATCACTTAGTTTAGCACATACATCTCACTTTGTCCTAATTCATGTGAGTATGTATTGCTGTGGTGTTTTGTTTGGTGTTGTCTAGTCAATTGTTTGCTGTGTGCTGTATAGTCCTTGTTTGACCTGTGTTTTTGTTTATCCCTGTGTCCCTGGGAAAAGTTTTTTTTTTTTTTAGCAAGTCGCTCTTGGGCATACACAACCCGTAGGAAAACTGTCTAAAAACACTAGTTAGAACTGAGTGGACCACCCACTGTATTTTTGTATTGGTTAGTAGTCAGCTAAGCGGTTCTTGAGGCAGGAAAGTTCAGTTTAGGGGTGTTTTGACTATATTATTTAATTTCTTGGGTTCAGCTCAGCCCCTTTTCCCTTCCCCCTTTACCGTGTGTTTATAATAAACGTTTTATGTTTGACGGTAGCTTTGGTTGTCTGTGTCGTTTGTTCTCACTGTTTTCACTACACTGATTTGCATGAGTTTTATGTTACAGGTCTCTGTACCATCCCCCCTAGACTGCTAGAGCCACAGGGTTCGTAACAGCCCCCAATTAGAGGCAGCTGCCAAGTGTTGTCTCTAATTGGGGACTCTATTTAAGTTCCGTTGTGTCCACACTTTGTGTGGTTCATTGTTTCTGCTGTATGCGTGCCAGTTCTCGGTTTGTACCTTGGCTTGCCTTTTGTTTTCTGTATCTCTTTTGTTTTGAGTTGTTGGAAGTTGACCAAATAAAAGTAATGTTCATCTTCCACTGCTTTGCGCCTTCTGTCCAGCATCCAAGCTGTGAATGAAGAATCCCCCCACCATAGGACAAAGCAGAGCTGGACCATGGAGGAACTCCTCAGAGGTAAGGAACTTGTCTCTGAAGAGGAGTACCACCGTGGTCTAGCTCTGGATCCAGCTTTGGATCCAGGCTAGCGGTGATGCCAGTGGAACCCATGTCGGCAGTCCCAACGACAAGCCCAGAAGACCCGTGATAAATTTTTTGGGGTGGGCTATGGGTACTATGGAGCTGGCACTGGAGGTCCTGCGCCAGTTCCCTGCCCTGAGACCCCATGTGCCAGTCCCCCACCCTATGCCACTGTCTGTTCCATCACCTTGTCAGTCCCCAAGGGGTGGAGTCTCTGCCGGCGCCCCGCCCTTGGGTTATCTGGGTCTTGCGGTCGGGAGCCCGCACCTTGGGGGGGGTACCGTCAGGGCCGTACTGTAGAGATGCCCTCTAAGCATCTGTTTAGTTTTGTTGGTCCCCAATAAAGGCAACTGCCAAGCTTTGTCTCTAATTGGGGATCTTATTTAAGTTCAGTTGTATCCACACTTGGTGCTATTTATTGTTCGTGCCGTATGCACGTCAGTTCTTGGCCTTTTGTTTTGAGTTGTTTGAAGATGACCAAATAAAAGGGATGGTCACCTTTCACCACTCTGTGCCTTCTGTCCTGCATCCAAGCTGTGACAAGAAGGCTACACATGATATTGATTTTAATATGCTAAAATGCTTTGTCACCAGGACAAATTCCAGCCATACAGTTTCCCCAGTTTTTGTCTTTAGCATGTTCGCTGCCATGCTCTTGCATCTGGTAGACATAGTATTGTGACTGGGTAAAACACAGTTGGCAGACCCCCTACCGTAAGGTTTTAGCAGATTTAGAAGCTGCTGGACAAGTTCTAGAAATCCTTCAACACCTGATGTCTGCAATAAAAACTGACAATGTCATTTGCAGGTTTTGTTACCAACAGCTACCATTGTGTTGCATAAAGCTGACATTGAAGTTTGACTTGATGGGAAAGCCACAACATTGACCAAAATGGTGCTACTTTTGCAGCTGACATTAACACAGCTGGAATGGTGTTAAGAAACGCACATTGCGAGAACCAACATTTTCATAGTGTGTGCTTTGTTTCAATTACATGTTCATTATATTGTTTGGGTCATGACTTAAAGGTTTGCTGTCTTTATCAAAGAGATCAAACCGGCATGCTCAGGTTCCTTATGATTTACACACAGGTATGTCAAAGCAACTGTAATTGAAATCCCTGCATCCGGATTGCTACAAAGTAAATTTACTTCTGACCTTAAAGAATGAGACTTGGGTCACAATTGCTTGTAAGCCTGTACTACAAGTCATTATATTACACGAGGCATGGCAGCAAAAGTAGCTCTTTTGTGCTAGAGGAATCTGCCATGTTTTGGATACTTATAACTTATAACTTCAGTTGAGGAGCAGGACTAAATGGGGAGACTAAAAAAGAAGGGGATGAGGGGAAAATGAGACATAGTTGGGAAGACTTAACTAGACACAGGTGAAATCTAGGAACATAGAAACTGAAAGCCTAGAACTTAAAAAGACTGAACATACCGTAGAAATGCAACAACCTGCAGAGCACAGGCCGTGCCTGGCTGTTATTATAATGGATATTTACAATTTGGAGTCAGATTACAGATATTATATTACTGCAAAAGGTTATATTCTTTTGCACTAATTTCCCATCTCCTCAGCAAAGTTCTAAAGTTGGACACTTTTCCCATCCAATCGCAGTACTATCTCAAATGTCTGTCACCATGGACCTAAATACACAAAAAATTCTCCACAAGGCAATCCAACTCATGGGAATTAAATGAATGGCCTCATTGCCAACATTCCAAACTATTCCTTTAAGATACTTTTGGTAAATTGTGCCGTGGTTGAACCTCGATGGAACTGAAACCTCAATGGGAGGTTCAACCTAAAAGGAATGTCAACTAAGGGAAGCAAAAACAGAGGAGGTATGGAGAGAAAGACATTTTGTTGTATCCTGTAAGTAAGTTTCAAAGAATGATAGTGAGTCTGAGTGTGAGTGTGAGTCTGTTCCGTGCGAGGAGGCGTAGAGGGAGCGATGGAGGTAGGAAAGAAGGTGTTGGGGTGACATTGAAACTGATCATCTGCCGTCTGTCAAGTAATTGAGGTCTTATAAAAATATACGTTTTTCTCATCGACTGAGGAGGAAGACGAATGGCATGGAACTGCCCTGGCTCAGAGGGAGTGATAAACAGAGCCTTAGGTATCACGCGCACACACATAAACACACACACATCCATAGACAAAGGGACATAAAAACATGCCCATACACAGTTGATGCCTGGAGCTAGAGCCACTCACATGGGTGTCTGATGGAACAGGATATAAAGATAAAGATATCACAAACTTACGTACAGCTGCCTATAGGATATGAGCTATGAGCCTCTACCAGCTTTACTGGACAAAGCAATCTTTGCCAATTTTTCTTTGCAAAATTGCTTAAGCTTTATCAAGTTTGATAGGGAACAGAAATGTTTAACTCTTTCCACATATTGTCAATTGGATTAAGGTCTGGGCTTTGACCGGGCCACTCCAGGACATTGACCTTTTTGTTTTGGCAGTGTGTTTGGGGTCATCATCCTGGTGGAAGATTAATCTTCTACCAAGTCCCAGGTCTCTTGCACACGTAAGCAGGTTTTCTTCTAAGGCTTCTCTTTACTTTGCTGCATCCATTTTGCTGTCGGTCTTCACACCTTCGCAGGCCTGGAAGCAGAGATGCCTCTAGATACTATGATAATGCCACCACCATGCTTTATGTCAGGGATGGTGTTCTCAGGATGATATGCGGTGTTAGGCCTGCACCAAACATAGTGCTTAGCGTTGAGGCCATAAAGCTCTATTCTATAATGTTTTTCCTCTTGGTCGTAGAGTCTTCCACAAGACTTCTGGAAAAAGTCCAGCCGTGATTTAATGTGAGGTTTTCAACAATGGCTCTCGTTTTGCCACTCCCATAAAGGCCACCTATATAAAAAAAATATATATAGTAGCGGGGCAAAGCAAGGACATGAGACGGAAAGACATTCAAAAGCCAGAGGGCGTTTTATTCACAAAAACTAAGGACTGTCAAATGAATCAATAAATCAATTAAATTTATTTATAAAGCCCTTTTTACATCAGCAGTTGTCACAAAGTGCTTTTACAAAACACCCGGCCTTAAAACCCCAAGGAGCAAACAACAGTAGTGTTGAATTTCAGTGGCTAGGAAAAACTCCCTAAGAAGGCCGAAATTTAGGAAGAAACCTAGAGAGGACCCAGGCTCAGAGGGGTGACCAGTCCT
>JACXGI010018144.1:0-13570 GCA_016801175.1 Esox masquinongy | reverse complement strand
GGGGGGGGGGGGGGGGGGATAAACAGTCAGCGTTCCGCAGACAGCTGTGGGCATTCACAACCGACCGGACAACATCAAAGCCGTACCGGCGATTGGTGTGGCGTTTGCAAACTTCGTAATGCACCCAGTGGTCCAGAGTTCTGTCGCTTTCGTAAACAACCATTTTGAGACAATCTCTTGTTAGCCCCGTTGTTTGTGCTGACGGGAGTAGTCCGGTGTGTTTTTCTGTGGTTCTCTTACTTTGTGACTGATCCAGCGTGTTCATATGTTTAGAGGCCTTCAATGTTGTGTGAACCCTTTGCTGGTGTTGTTCTCTGTGTTACACCACAGCCTGCAGTTTTATGGAGATTAAAGGTCTCAACAGCAGTCAAACATTAACCGGATAAAAGCCAGTGTTCCGTAGGGACACCAGTCCATCAAGCATGTCCTGTTAGACGGTGCCCCTAACAAGAAGTAGCGTGGGTTATCGTCATGCCAATGTACGCTATCTAACCGACATAGGCAGAATGCAGAGTCCTCTGGGTACTAGGGTTTTTTTTCATACAATTCTCACAGTAGGCCTCGGATTCTTTAATCTGCTCACGCTAAACTGCAGTGACCATTACAAACGGACCTCGAAGTGTGTCTGTAAAATGGAAACTTTGTGGTTAAACATTTTATTAAACACTGACAGATGATGCACAAAGCAGGTAGCCCTCAGACATAAACATTTCTTAAATGTTTCAACGAATGTCAACGTTTGTTGAAGTTTAACTGTGCTTTTTTTAAATTTGTTTTACTTATATTTCACACTCAAGGGTACAAATAATGAGTCCAGCTCTTCAATTGCCTTACTATTACCAAATAGTCATGAGACTCTCCTAAGTTTTTCAAATCCATTACAACAAACCTTATTGTTTCTCCTTTCGTTGTTTGGTGTGTTTGGGTGGTGTTATCTTTCTAAGAGATACAGCAACACCACCTAGTGACAGCTCGGAGGGGAGCATCACTGATCTGCATCGATATGGCGTACTAACAAGCCCTATGAACCGAGTGAATGTGCTCTCAAATTACATTTCCGGAAACATTTAACGTATCATCAGTAGAATGTACCTTTTCTAACTAATTTGATCTGTTTATTTTCAACGAGAGAATCACCAACATAGATGCCGTATTTGATTTTCCTGAAATTTTTTATTGCAGGAAATGCAAACTTTGAGGGTTGTAGGTGTAAAAAGCTTCTACATTTAGATTTTTTCCCTTAAACTTTGACTTGATTTACCCTAATCAAATATGTATCTACCCCTACAAAAATGTCCAGTAATTATAATTCACGTAACAATTCACATTTCCTGTTGCTGCAGGATTACTTTGGGCTGTGTGAAACTGCTGAAATTAAGATATGGCATCTGTATTCATTAATTGATCAGAATCAATAGAGAACATTAAGAGTACATTAAATATATATTTTTAGATGCATTTTAGGATACATGTGATATAACAAATTGGCCAATCATTAATTTGTTTTAATGTATTTTGAAATGGATTTTAATGTGTGACATACTGTAGTTTTGGAAATGTATTTGGAACACATACTTTCATTAAAACATGTATTATTTGTCAAAACAAAAATTTCACATGTATTATGATTTTTCACATATTTTTTGTTATGAAGGGAAACAACATTGATCCGCAGTAACCTAATGTCAGGTTTGATCTGGCAACCCAGCTAGCAAAACGAGTGCAATGACGTAAGTATAGTATAATCTATTTTATCACATCATGATCAGGTTTTAAAATGGTTGTGTGAAACTTTATAACGAAATCTGAATGTATTTTTAGCAACCATATACAGCACATCTGTCTGTTTTAATCTGACAAGATAAACACAAAAATATGAAACCTTTCCAATTATGTTTTTCTTTTCAGCATTAAATGTCTTAACCTAACTGTAAAAATGACTGGTTGCTGGTAATGTGGTTAAATGATTGATGTTTTCCTAACCAGAATACCATTTCATAAGCAAATTACAACATGAAGATAAGTCCGGTCTGACTGCATACAGTAATTGTCCTCTGAATGTGCTGCCATGACTTCTTTAAATGTGTCTCTGATACAGTAAAATGTATTGTGTTGTTTTAGTTTCCTTGTCTGTATTTGAGAGCAGTGGGATGGGTTTTGAATTATGTTAATATGTATTGTTGTGTTTTAAAATACAAACATTTTGGGGAGAGGAAAACTTTTGTTATATAGCCTGTCTTTTGTTTTCTGGCCAGTTGAATGTGTTTATAAAACCAGTAGAAAATCCCAAACTTTTTGTGAGTTAATGTGTTGTTCTTGATGTTGGCTCAAAATTGATTTACATTCCATGTTTGGTTACAAGTATTTTTGTAGACATTCCAGTCTAATAGGACAGTCTATACAAACAGTTCTGTTTTGTATCAGTGGAGCACAACAACCAACTTCTGGAAATCTTAGTGGTCTAATCTACTGATTTATGATTTCTCTCTATTGCTTGGAAATAGTTGAAATATTAAATGTATCATATTTGCACACTTCAGGACCAAACAAATAACAAGTACAAACAGCAATGTAAAAAAATGCTTTGTGTAGTGCTTCGACAAGTGCAAATCTTCAGAGTGCTTTTAAAAGATGCTGAAAAGGCAAACAATTCCGACAGTTTTAACAAGGAAAGGAGAAAGGAAGAGGAACTGAAGTGAATAAGAACCTTTCCCCCACCTGTAGGTCATGTGAAAGGTCAGAGTTTATTTGGCCGTTAAGGTCAGTCAATTGTTCATTTTCGGAGGGAGGGGTAAAATTGCTGCATACCTACAAATTGGACACTGACTGACAGAAAAAAACATCCTTAGAGTTACTCAGGAACTGCTGCAGTCTTGGAACTGGCTGACTGAGATGGAATTGTTGTTGAATGTTGACACTGTCTGCACTGACCAGCTGAGAATTTTGACTTAGTGACAACAGACTTTGTTTGCCAAAACTTCAGAAAGAATCTTCCACCCTGCAAATTCTCAATGGAGAATCTCAGCAGCATTATCATCACTAAACTAGGCAGTTCAAGTGTTGCCAATCTTTCAGGACTGACGGAACTAAGTCTAAGCAAGGACAACGTGCCAAACCGTAAAGGCTGTTTAATTTCTGGATTTGAGGTTGTTAAAAAACATCAATCTTGGATGCTACCAGGTCCTGGTATGAGGGTTTGCAGAATGTAGTGACATGGAATGTGCTTGTAAATAACGTTTCTTAAATCTATTATAGCAGAAGAATTGTAACAGAAGTTATAAAATATTTTTAAATAAATTATTTTATTTATCTCATGAAACGGGTGAAACGGGTGTCTTGGGGGACATGCATCACTGCAGTTGAAGAGGCACAGTTGAGTGGGTAGTACTCCTGATACAAATCAAAGCATATGTTCAAAACACATTTCCACCATTTTCCCAATTATCTTCCTTTTACTCTCCCCCATTCTACATTTACACTTTTCGGTCTAATGAGGCACTTACAAAAAAATCTAAGGATCTCTCACCAAAAAAACAATGCGTAACCATTCTTAAACATTTGAAACTAGATAGAACAAACTTTACGCAACATCTCAGTTTGTACACCAACTGCACTAAAATGTGTTCCATGTAAAATACAGAATTCAAAACCAAACCCGATTGGTACATTGATGTAGGTCACTGCCTTGCAGTAAAGCTCCTTCACTGTGGCTAGGTGTTCAAATCCTGGTACCAGCCTACCTAGAGTGCCCAGAGCCTTCAGAGACACCCGTGGAGGGGTAGATGTTGGACAGGGCTGCTGGGTCTTGTTGCACTCTAGAAAGTCCTTATGGTAGGTCGGTAGCCTGTCTGATCGGTCCTGGTTGCTGGCTGGGGAACACATCCTCCTCCAGCCTGGGTGTGCTGGTGAAAATCTTCTTGTTAAGCAAGCAGTGCAATAAGGTGCAGAACGGCTTGGTGAGATGTTTCTGAGATGTGCTGTAGCACTTAAAACTACAGTACCAGTCAAAAGTTTGGACACATCTACTCATTCAAGGGTATTTGTTTAGTTGTACTTTTTTTCACACTGTAGAATAATAGTTAAGACATCAAAACTACAAAATAATAAATGGAATCATGTAGCAACAAAAAGTGTTTACAGATCAAAATACATTTTATATTGTAGATTCTTCAAAGTAGCCACCCTTTGCCTTGATGACTGAGAATCTTGCGAAACCTTGATATGTCAAAATGATATCCAGTGGGCCTCTGTTAAAGATATAGCTAATCCCTCTCCTATTCTCTAACCTGTCAATTCTGGATTAACCTGATAACTTCATAACAAGACACTTGACCCAGACACATTCATTCGCAAACCCCAGTTGGCTTACCTTAACATTGGTCTAATTACTTGGGCCACCCTCAACAGGTATTTCACCAACTTTCAGTGTAAAGACAGCTCTTCTTGATCCAATCTTTCAATTTCCTTAAACAAACCAACCTCACTCAAGTTAAAAGCAGATCTCAAGGAAGCAACAGAGATCAGTGAGACAGCATACCCAGGTGTAGAAGTTGAAAGCACTGGCAGTGCTCACTAGGTGAGGAAAGGTTTTAATTAAGACCTAAATGACCAGGTGAAGTAAGTTATTTTAGGTCATAATCAGTTAATTCCCTCATCTGATAAACACAGCCATGTACTAGCCAGGTACTACTACTTTTTACACCTGAGAGTATACATTCTCTATTTGCCTTCAACAACTGGAAATTCGTCTTCAAATTCGCGGAGGATGAGAACGATACTGAATGGTTAGACCTTCTGCTTCAGTAGGCATTTTTTGTGGCTCCTGTGGATTAAGTTTTGCACCATGTTAATGTTTTATGCATTTGTATTGGTAAATCAGCCTAGCTTTAGCAACCAGTTTCAAAAGTACTAACAAAATTCATGTCGCATTTACCACTTCCCAGTTCCTATTTACGAGCACATGAAGCTAGTCCTTATCACATCATACTTGCATTGGAAATGGGTTGTTGCGCCTTCAAGTGTTACAAATACAGTATAACTGGAAGATACGGCTCTTTAACGCCATCCTCATAAAATGACGTGTTGAGTACAGGTCTCGGTCTCTCTAAAAACACGGCATTTCACCTGAGGGCGGAGTCTTACAACTGACGTCACATCAATTTATTATTTCCTGTCAATACTACACATAAATGAATAATGTCAACCTTATCAATCTTATGTGATAGATGCCACTTTTGACAATGTTATAGTAAATGCGAGCCAGGACATTGGCAAGCATGGTGCACTACCCTTAGACGTTACACTAGTAAATTAAAAACATTTACTCAGTAAATGTGAATTTTCAATTCAGTCAAGTTGGACACTGCAGAAAAACAATATTGGAATTTTACATATCCTAAATTCAAATATATCTCTATGTTAAAAAATAATGTTTTTCTGGATTAATTTAAGGAGCGCATTGGATCACGTGCTTAAAATGTTTTACATGAACGTGCACTGCACCAGTAAAAGTTATGATCGCTGAGATGCAAGCCGGTCGAAATATCGTGTTTTTAGGGAGACCCTGTTTCGATTCTCTAATCCTTTTCTTTTCAAGTACGTCTGCACTCATTGGCAAACTCAACGTAGCTGGCGTTACTCATTGGCAGACTATCCTTGAGTTATAAATGGTTAACATTTACGTCATTCAAAATAAGCATATCAATAATTGGTTAAAAGGCGCGTGGTGGCCCCTCCTTTCTGCAAGCACTGTGAACGAATACTTCCGCTAGGCCATCATGCCCTCCGGAAGTTAGTTTGTTTTATTCGGGCACAGGCGAAATCACTGGAGTGAGAGTGAAAGGTGGCCAAATCAAGTTTAAAAAAACACGGTGCCCAACGAGGAGCGTGTTAAGAGAGTCTAAACAACGGTCTAGTGTTAGGTGTGCTCCACTGATAAGAACAAAACGTTTAGAATTTCCCCCGAACCTCAGTGTCTAACCCCTCAAGTCCTCTGGGGCCAGACGAAGCGAGGCGGGAGGTGATGGAGCCTTCACCGGCAAAGGGGAAACCGCTGGGTCGTCTATTGGTGTCTTCGACCCTGGACGCAAAAGATGAGCTGGAAGAGGTAGGGCTCTTATAACATATTCTCAAGAAGCTTTGTTATGTCACACGAACAGCTGTTCAACCATGCAGCATACAAAAAAAACAATCACCTATACAAAGACCTGGTTACCATTTTAAGGAATAGCCTACATGTTGCTACGGTAGCTAGCTCAAAAACATTCAGTAACATGAATTCCTAATTATAAAATGACTTTTCTAGCGTAGCTAGTAGGCCCCTATGTGTAGCTTACTAGCTACCTAGGTTTGCAGTAGATATTTTTGCTTTCTTTACGTGGGTTAAACGTTGGAGAATGAAGCAGAGCTTAGCGTAGCATCTAGCATGGGTAAACATACTGTATGTGGATGAGACACCAGTCTGCACATGCGCAAAGCATATCATACACATGTCAATACAGAGCCTTTTCTGACACAACCCTTTAAATGATGCTTCCATGCAAACCGAGAGCATAAATTCCACACCAAGATAGCTAAAATATTTGCGTACAGCATGTAACTAGCTCATTTGACAGCGTGATTATCAAACTCAACTGGTTGTCTGCTATATTTGTGTGAATAGCGTCTGTATGATTCATCTGATTGTTGTTGTTTCCATGTGGGTTGTCCTGCTGTGTGGTCTTTGACTGGTTTTATGTATGCGTGTGTGTGTGTGTGTGTGTGTGTGTGTGTGTGTCTGCCCACATTATGTGAACTGCGAAATATTCGGCCTGTCTGTTTGTGTCTTACCTGTTTTTGTGGTTAACGTTCCTTTGTGGTTGTGTTCATCAGCGGTTGGAGAGGTGTATGGGGATCGTCACTACTTTGACCAATGGCATGTCGGAGCGGGAAGCCAATGATGCCCTTACAGCCAGTGTAAGGTCCCCCGGACCCTCTCTAATACGTTCCCATCACAGGATACTACTAGAATGTGCAGATGAGATGTAGCTTCTTGGATGTTTTTGTTCTACGTTACATTAGTGTAGGATGTGTCTAGTTGAATGTGACATAGTCAGGCTCATCAGAGTACTTCGTCTAGCAGTTGACCAGTGGTCACACATCCGTTTCTTTGGCCATTTGTAATTTTTAGTCGTTAAAGGATGTGATACATACGCTGCATGGCTATAGCTTCCAGTGTTGACGTTAGAAATAGAGTGGGTTAATGAATTAATACAGTTAACATGGTGTTAGGGCTGATTTATACTGTTCATTTAAGTCATTTAGCAGTCGCTATTATCCCTAGCAGCTTAGAGTAATGAGAGCATGGATTTTCATACTTGTTCTTACTGGTACACTATGTTGATGTCATTCTCGCAATGTCGTTCTTCTTCCTCCTCTTTAGGTGTGTAAGGGTCCCCAGCAACACGAGGAGGTGTGTCTGGGACTCTTTGCTCTGTTGCTCACAGAGCCCGCGCAGGCACAAAGGGTAAGGCATTGTTACTACCAAACATTATCAGCGTTGTCATACATGTAATCATTTCATGTGGTCATCAGGGTCGCCAAGACCGCTGACTTTATTCTGAAAACCAGATAATTTTCCCATCAAGTCTGTCATTTTGCGATGCGGTTTCAAATTCCCTGGAATAGCCACACTGTTTGACAGGAGTTAGAAGTTCATTTTGTAAAACAGAAAGTCCAACCAGGAGTCAGACTGCCCCATTTGTCATGTCACCAATTGTTACATTCACTATGCACACCAACATGGATACCCTCCTCACATGGCCTCAATGACCTTACATGGAGAATCTTACGAGCACACTAAAAATAGTGTGCTGCACTGATTATAATGTCAGCACCATTATAGGTGCCCTGATTTGGAGTTGGAGTGGCTAGCATGTCTTTCCAACACAAATGCCTTGAATATTTTCATCTCCATGATATGTCTAAGCAATATGGCACAGGGAATGTGGTATGACCAATATACCACAGCTAAGAACTTAGATGCATCCCTGAGTGCCTGTAGAGAGTACTTAGCTGTGGTATATTGGCAATATACCACTAAGTCCTGAGGTGACTTACTGCAATTTTGAACCACCCTTTAACGCAATTAGAACAGTAAAAATTGATGGAATGTCATATCTGCAGTATACAGTCTCATATGCCACACCTTTCAGCCAATCAGCAATCAGGGATCAGACCACCTGGTTAATAATGCCCTATAATCTATTCTACCTTCCACAGTGCTACAGAGACCTGACCCTGGTAAATAGGGATGGTATGAACGTGATCCTGATCAAGATCAACCAGATCCTAATGGAGAAGTTCCTTAAGCTGCAGGATGTGTGTCGGACACAGGTAAACAGTTTTTCTCTGTAGAAAACACAGGTAAACAGTTTGTCTCTGTGAAGAAGATCTCTGAGTGAATCAATTTTACCTACACATTTTACTGTTTGAATCATTTTTGATGACATTTCATAACAATCGACTGGTGGACCAACGGCCCCTCTCTCCCCCCAGTTGGTGTGGTTGGTGAGGGAGCTGGTGAAGAGTGGTGTGATTGGAGCTGACGGAGTCCTCATGACCCTCATGAAGCAGATCGCAGGTCAGTCTACTCTACATGCCTCCTGGCTGTGTTGCAGATCAAGACGATACCTGACGATTCCAGCTGCCAGTCTGATAACTACCCTCCCCTCCACCCGGTTGTCTTTGTCCTTGTCCATCTGGTCATGCTTCTGACCTGGCTTAGGATTTATAGAGTCTGGACACAACCCAAATGCATTTACTAATTATTACAACTTGTACTCTTAAAATGTTCACCCGGCACAGCCAGAAGAGAACTGGTTACCCCACTGAGCCTGGTTCCTCTCTAGGTTTCTTCCTAAATTTCGGCCCCTCTTAGGTTTTTGTTAGCCACTGTGCTTCAAAATTGTTGTTGCTTACTCCTTGGGGTTTCAGGCTGGGTGTTTTGTAAAAGCACTTTGTGACAACTGCTGATGTAAAAAGGGCTTTATAAAAAAATTTGATTGATTGATTGATCTACTGTTGTTCTCACTGTTCTGACCAAGGAAATCCTGGTGCCGGTTCACAGTTTGGACATTTGGGCTTCCTTGCCAATTCTGTAATTTGTTTTTTGTGTCCAGGTGGAGACATCTCCAATAAGAACCTGTGGCTGGCGGAGAATGTGCTGGACATATTGGTGGAGCAAAGGTGTGTTTAAGAGCCCAGTTTAATGAACAGGAAACACTCACTACAGTATTGTCATGCTATAAAAGTCCTAATCGTTCGTTGTCTCTGTCAGGGAGTGGGTGCTAAAGAGTGGCATGTTGATAGCCATGTCTGTATACACCTACCTCCGCCTCATCGTGGACCACGGCACACCGGCCCTGCTGGTGCTCAGACAGAAGGAGGTGGACTTCTGCATCGGCATGCTCCGGGAGAAGGTGAGAGGGGGAGACGGCGGAATGGGCAAGGGAGAGGCGGAAAATATACATGAGGGAGATACATGGAGAGAGGAAAGAATGGAATGGCAGAATTCAAGGTCGGGCGGAAGGGGAGTTGGAATGAGAGCTGATCTTATTAAGGGTTGGATGGGGGAGAGGAGAAAAGATGAAGCGGATGTACTTCAACGAATGAGTTTCAGGGTAGGGATGTAGATTAGAAGGGACACGGAAAGGCAACACAACTGTCACTCGTTGGTGGGCGAAACGATCAGCGATCGAGTAACGCCATAGCGTGCCTCCGTGTCACCCCCCCACCCCCACCCCCGTAGTTCATGGAGTGTTTCATCATCGGGAGAGACCTGGTGCGCCTGCTGCAGATTGTGGCCCGTATCCCAGAGATGGAGCTGCTGTGGAAAGATCTGCTCCACAACCCGCAGGCCCTCAGCCCCCAGTTCACTGGTAAGGGTAAGGAAGGGTCGTTAAATGCGTGTGCGTGCGTGCGTGCCTGTCCGTGCGTGGGTTGACCGAGCGACCTCTGAACCAGCCATCTCTGTCTTTTGTAGGTTTGCTGCAGCTCCTGACAGCTCGCACGTCGCGCAAGTTCCTAGCCTGTCGCCTCACGCCAGATATGGAGACCAAACTGCTCTTCATGACCTCCAGAGTAAACCCACCTCTCCGGACTGTACACACACACACATTCTGCAACACTACTCAGGACAGCACACGCACACTCATCTCCTTAACCATCCTCTCTGTAGGTGCGTTTTGGCCAGCAGAAGCGCTACCAGGACTGGTTCCAGAGACAGTACCTGTCGACGGCAGAGAGCCAGTCGTTGCGCTGCGACCTGATCCGCTACATCTGCGGCGTGGTGCACCCATCCAATGAGGTGCTGAGCTCCGACATCCTGCCCCGCTGGGCTATCATTGGCTGGCTGCTCACAACCTGCACGGTACTGTTATTTCTATTAATAAGTAATAATACATTTAATGTGCCAGAGATCACTTTCTGTTGTGAATTCGGTACCTTGTAATGAATATGCTATTACCTACGTCCTCAGTCTAACGTGGCGGCCTCCAACGCCAAGCTGGCCCTGTTTTATGACTGGCTGTTCTTCAGTCCAGAGAAGGACAGCATCATGAACATAGGTAAGACAGCATCCCCGAAGTTATGTGAGACAGCACCCCGAAGGTAGGTGAGACAGCTCCCCGAAGGTAGGTGAGACAGCTCCCCGAAGGTAGGTGAGACAGCTCCCCGAAGGTAGGTGAGACAGCATCCCCGAACGTAGGTAAGACAGGGAACAGACAACACTGCCTCTATGTTAGTAGGGCGTTAACTGAAACAGAAGGTAAGAAGATGGATGCCTTTCTGCCATGGCGTTGTCTGCCACTGTATCCACTGTAACCACTGTTCTCTGGGTCTCAGAGCCTGCCATACTGGTGATGCATCACTCCATGAAGCCCCACCCAGCCATCACTGCCACACTGCTGGACTTCATGTGTCGGGTCAGTGAAAACACACGTCTCTCTTGGGGGACGAGTTGTACAGTTACAGCGAGAACGTTTGATGACAAACTGTGTTAGTTGTGTCACGCTTTGGAGAAGTGGTTAGTTGTGTTTTTGGCCCGTTTTAGATGTTTGATTCGTTTCCTTTTGGCTCCCTCTGGCATTCATTTTATTTTTCTGTTTTGCCCTCACAGATCATCCCTCACTTCTTCCCACCTCTTGAGGGGCAGGTCCGACAAGGTGTCTTCAACTCTCTCACCTTCATCATGGAGAAGAGAGTGCTGGCGTGAGTCTCTCCCGCAGGAACCCACCAACGGCATTTCAGACGGACACACTTAAAATAACACACTGCGTATTTTAATGAAACCTCCACATTTTTTTCTGTCTTCAGGGAATTTGGTATAATTATTTGACGTTAGTGGATCTTAACCCCCCCACCCCCGTTGTGACCCCTCCATTTGTCTTTCCCCTCAGTCATTTAGCTCCTCTGTTTGACAACCCCAAACTGGACCGGGAGCTGCGCTCCATGTTGAGGGAACGCTTCCCAGAGTTCTGCAGTTCCCCATCCCCCCCCACCGAGGGACGGGATGAAAGTACAAATGAAAGTAAAAGCAAAGTTTATTTATTAACACAAGCGTTGTCGATGGTCCTCTGGTCGGGGGTTTTGTTACACACACGCAAAATAAACAGCTCTTATCTGCAGCCACATTCCACCATGTGACAGTAGATTTCAGTTCTATTTTACTATTTAATTGGATTGCAGCACAATTTGACCTTTCAATTGTCCCCACTGAATATTGGATGATTGAGGAAAAACGTTGTGGTAGTGTTAACATTTGGAAGTACTTTGAATAAGGTCAACCAATAAAAGAAGGCAGTGTTTGAATGTGTGTATGTCGGAGGGTTGTATCTAGCCTGGCCCTTACTGGAGCGTTGTCTTCAAGGACCCGTCTTCATTGTTTGCTTGTTTCCACTTTACAATGTCATCTAATCACGACCGCTCATTCCTCAGTGAAAATGGAGGAGTCTGTTTCCTTGGAGATGGACAACCACGTGCTGCTGGATAAGGAGGACGGTTGCTATGACAACACAGAGGCTGCCTTCAGCGACGATGAGGAGGAGATTAACAACAAGGGTGAGGGTAAGGCCGGTCACGTTTTATTACTGCTCTCAGACATTTGAACATATCCGCTCCAGCCAGATGCTAGATGCTCCACGGCAACAGCACTCAATTAACCCTCCTGTTAATTCCAGATCAGCCTTTAATACCATGACTTCCTTTAAGGTTGAGCAACATTAAATCATTGACTGTTATGTGGAAGCAATTTAGAAGCTCACTATGTAATTTAAAAGAATTAGGGCCTCATTCTGCTATAACGTCCAAGTCACTGGTCGTCCTCCGCTTTTGGTTATTTGGTCATTTCAGGAAATAAGAAGCGGGAGTTCAGGTTCCACCCAATCAAAGAGGCCGTTATTGAGGAGCCGGCTGACATCACTCCCTACGTGGACCAATTGGACGACACGATGAAGGAGAAGGTCTTGCAGTTACAGAAAGGAAGGTCAGTAGAGTGGATGTGAGTTGACAATACCCTCACATCCTTTGTATAGCAAACTCACTCACTAGTACTAGTAACATTTCACATTTCAAGTCGTTGCAGAGGAATAGTTCACTGGCGTTCTCATTGAGATCCCCAGTCACACGTGCCCTATCCCAATTCAGAACACAGAGAGCTACTGGGTGTGCGGTCTTGTTACCCTCTATCATTTCAATGAGATGGGTTACAGTGGGTCTAGAACAAATGAGAAGACAACCGGTGTGTTTTAAAGACTCTTAGAAGATCGGTCTATTCAACACGGTGTAAATCTGTGTGGACTGTAAATATGTTCAGAACTGTGGCCTTCATACAAAACACCCCTCAAACACCGTAGGTCGGGTTGTTTCTGCCATGTTGCTTCTACTGATTGCGAGTTGATTTGGAGAGACAATTTCAGACCTCATCCCTCTGCCTCCCCTAATCACCCTCCCATTGCTCTCAATTGTCTTCGCTGATTACGCTGGTATTGTTGATTGTGACACTGCAAACCGGTTTCAAAATCAGCTGTTAAGTAATTATTCTGTCTGTCTTCTCTCTTCCTTCTCTCCCTGCTACAGTGACACGGAGACACAATGTGAAGTCATGCAGGAAATAGTGGACCTGATCTTGGAGGTGAGTGAGGGGGAAAAAAAGTATATATTTTGGCCAAACCGTTTTTTTGTTTGTCATTTCTACGTTGTGTGAAAATGTGAATTCTCTGGGATTTATTGATGTTCTCTCTCACTGTCTCTCAGGAGGACTTTGACTCGGAACAGATGTCTACTCTGGCCTCCTGTTTGGCAGAGCTCTTTAAGGGCCACTTCAGAGGAGACGTACTGCCTGATGAGATCACAGAAGAGTAAGTGTGTTTGTGTCTGGCCTCCAGGCCAGGTGGCAGGGCAGGACGTCTGAGTAGGCCGTGCATCTGTGTATACATTGAAGAAAAGTACTGGGCAAATGGTGCTTGATAGAATCTGAAGTGTGTGTGTGTGTGTGTGTGTGTGTGTGTGTGTGTGTGTGTGTGTGTGTGTGTGT
>JACXGI010018143.1:0-13593 GCA_016801175.1 Esox masquinongy | reverse complement strand
TGGTCACCCCTCTGAGCCTGGGTCCTCTCTAGGTTTCTTCCTAAATTTCGGCCTTCTTAGGGAGTTTTTCCTAGCCACTGAAATTCAACACTACTGTTGTTTGCTCTTTGGGGTTTTAAGGCCAGGTGTTTTGTAAAAGCACTTTGTGACAACTGCTGATGTAAAAAGGGCTTTATAAATAAATTTGATTGATTGATTGTTGCCCTCATGCTAAACTGCTCTTCCTGGGTGACGGCAGCGTGTTTCAAGACAAAGAGTCCAACACTTGCTTTTATTAAATCCTTCTGTGGCTTTTATTAAATATTATTTTCTTTAGTCAATATTCAGATTTTTTTTTTATTTCTGCAACATATGCTTACAATATTGAAGATAATATTCTATGTAGATCTGACAAGGAATGCTCATTATAGTTTGTTTTACATCATACTTTTATGTATCAGAAAATCCAATCACGTGAATTGAGCTTTAATCATTCTGGGCCTACTCAGACTACAGCAATTGCTGTGACAACAGTTTAATTTAAATAACTCTTGCATAATATGTATACATAATTCTGTATAAAGACTTGAAATGAGAAAGTGAAGTGCCTTGCCCTGTCAATATTATCTGTTCCAGATAATATAACTATTAAGGTCAACAGGGCTTGATAGCTGACTAGATGTCCTGTTTAGTTCGTTATATGCTGTATTAGTTTAATTTCATGAAAGTTTGATCTCAAAAGAAAAACAAATGACTGTAGTCCCATGATTCAAATTAATCCAAAGATGTTCTGGCTGGACCATCACTTCCACAGAGATAACCAAATCAAATGAGTTTTAAATCAATTACATCAATTCCATATTTTATTACAACTTGCAAATAGAAGCCTTATCCTGAGTAAAATGCTAACAGTTGTAAATGTTCCGAGGTTTTTTAGGTACTATTTTATTTAGTTTTATTTGCTTTAGCCACAAACACCTTTCACCTATTTCCTTTACATGTTCGTTGAGAAAATACAATTACAGTACAATCCTCTCCGTGGGGTATTATCTTGCTTCTGAGACACCCTAATCCCTTTAAAGCTAGTAAGAAATGAAAAAGCAAGAGTGAAAGCAAGGGAGAAGAGGATGTCCTTGGTTCTGTGGGGAGAAAATAGAAACTGCACGTCGGAATCACAAACAGCATCCTCTTTCATATTATGCTGCTGCATAGTGGACTAGTTCCCATAGAAAGTTATGCACTAAACAGGAATTAAGGGTCCATTTGGGATGAAGACCCTGCCTTCCTCCTCTGGGTTAGTAAAGGAGAGGTTTTTATATCTCATCTCAGGGCTCAAGGAGAGCTGACAAACATGGTACGGTATGGAGGACATAGAATTATGATTACCTATTATAAACACACCAACACACACACACACACACAAACACACACTGATAATATAATGAACAATTCTGGTTCATTATAGAGGGTGGAGATATTGGAGAAGATAGCAGTTCCGCTTGGCTAGGTGTGAGTGAGTCTGTTCAGGAAAACTTTTTACATTTTCTCACTTCAATCTCAGTATATCACCTCATTGTTTCATGAGCTATATGTGAACTCACACTATAAGTATTGTGCTTTCATGTGCTTCTAGCACCTGTCTGAAAACCAGCCAACGATCTGCCTGTCTGTCTAGGTGTCTGTCTGCCTTTCCACTGTCTGACTGTTTGTCTGTCTAGGTGTTTATCTATCCCATCTAATCCATTTTCTATCATCTATCAATCTCTCTGAGTTTATTGGTCTGGAGATCGGGAGTGATTGAACCAGAGGCGACTACGCTCGTCATTCTCATTCAACCATCTGTGGCCCCATATTGCCCGTAATAGCAGAAGCTAATTTGGTTTGGCAGTGAAATGGAATAGGTCATCTAGCCTTTGTTAAGCTGTGTCCCCATAACGCATGATGGTCATTGTGGGAACAGTAAAGTTTTTATGGGTCGTTCAAGGAAACGTAGACACAGGGACCAGCAGTGACCTAATAACCTGCTGTGGTCTGACCTACTGACTGGACCATAGATCTGTTTGTCCTGGGTTTTGAGGCCCAGCTTCGTTCTACGTCGGCTGTATTGATGACAGCTTCCTGCCCGGCCAGTCAGACGGAGACTCGTGCTTCGATCGATGGTGCCGAGGTTCTCACTGTGCCGGCTGTCTCCTCCGGTTAATCGGACCGACCAGTCAGGCCCGTTCACCTGCTGAGTCCGCCGCTCTGTCTGTCCTGGTGGTACAGATGTTGTGTCTCAATTCCAGCCCGCTTGCTATAACAGGTGAATATATATATATTCTCTTTTACAGGTGGGTCCTGCAACAAGGCGAAACGTGAATTGATTATCACTAAGTGGAATTTAGTTTTTGTTGTCGGGATTGACACCTTTTTCATCAGGTCATATTAGGTCACGGGTATAAAAATGGAGATGACAATCTTTAAAAGCTGTCTAACCTTTCTAAAGATGTGGATTTAGCAGGGATGGAGAGATGCACCATAAACTTGTTTTCTAACATCTCTCAGACAGGTTCCAGATGTGGCTATCATCAGTCGGCAGTCGACCACGGCTCTGACGCAGCGCGGGAGGTACGAACACAGGCGACTTGATGAGACAATGGTAGATACAGACACCCTTCGCACACGACAGACAGGAGGGAGTTATTAACCAATCGGTTCACGGGGTTAAGTGGGAGCGGCCTGCACGGAGCCCCAGCAGCGAGGCTTCATGCCACTTCCCTCAGCCTGCCGCTGGTCCCTGTGGGAGGTGACAAATCCTGCCTCCCCCCAACACCCACTCCAACGCTGGCTTCCAGTGGGGGAGGGGGGGGCTCGGATTAGGACACATTCACTCACCAATGGAAGCCTTTTAACCTGACAGCCACGTTGATAGAGATCGAATGAGGCGATTAACCACGTCTGGAGTACGTTAAGGGGAAGAAAAATGTAAACAAGGAGAACAAGAAAGAATCCTTTCAAGGCTGAAGCTGAATGAGCGAGACAAAAAGTGAAAGAAGAAATTCCAGGAGAGGCAGACCAAAGAACATTCTCACAATACCATCCCTTTTGTAATTGTAATTATTACTGCCTCACTGCCATTAGTCTGAACTGACAGACATTGAAAGAAAGAGATGGGGAGACATTTGTCTGTTTGTCCATGTGTATTGCCTCTCTGTTATAAGCTGCTGAAGGCTGTTATGAGTTATGATAAGCAGATACAAGATGTTAAAAAATCTATTATATAGTATTATTGTCATATAAATTATATTGTATTGTGTTTATAAGCTCTTATCAGCTGTTTAACACTTTCATAGGCTGTTACTAGCTGTTATTAACACATATAAGTGAGAATATTCAAGTTGTTATTTGCTGTTCCAGGCTATTTTAAGCTTTCATAGCTGGTATAAGCTGTTATACAATTGTGTAAGGCTGTTATAATATTCTGTAGGCTGATATTAGCTGTTATAGCCTGTTAAATGATGTTTGCTGTGTAATAGAGCAGTAATATAAGCTGCAGCAATGGTTCCCAACTTCGGTCCTCCAGTACCCCCAACAGTACACATTTTCCTTGCAGCCCCAGCCCAGCTGATGCAACTTGTCAGCTAATTATCAGGCCCTCATTGACTTCAATAGGTTGTGCTTGTCCAGGGCTAAAACCAAAATGTGTGCTGTTGGGGGTACTGGAGGACCGGATATGGAAACCGCTGAGCTATTGTAAACACTTCATGCAGTAACTCAGTGGATCTCAAACCTCTCATCAGGGAACCCAAAGCCGGGTCCGGGTGTCTGAACCACTCCCGAGCTAGCACACCTGATCCAACTTGTCTACTAATCCTCAAGCTCTTGATTAGTGAATCTCCTGTGGTACTTCAGGGCTACAGCTAAGATGTGGAACATCTTCCCAGAGGAGAGGTTTGAAAAGCACTGCAATAACCACAGGCTTGGTGTGGCCTTCCCCAGTCTGCACAGACACACACAGACACACAGACACACACACACACACACACACACACACAGAGAGATGCACATTCATTGTCAGGGCTACTAAACAGAACCAGCAACAACAGGAGAAGATAACCAGCTGGGAGAGAGCAACCGGACACCTGGTAGATAAACAGTGGAGAATGGACAGGGTGGAGGGGTGGAGGGATGGAGGGGTGGAGGGGTGGAGGGATGGAGGTGTGCAGAGCAACAAATACAGACAGGACCCGATGTGAAAATAATAAAATAAGGAAACAAGGAAAATGACAGAGAAACAGTGAGAGGTGTTGAAACAAGCAGACACAGAAACAGAGGTGTTTAAAACAGACAAACAGGGAAACGGAGATGTTAAAACAGGGAAACAGAGGGGTTAAAACAGGGAAACAGAGGGGTTAAAACAGGGAAACAGAGGGGTTAAAACAGGGAAACAGAGGGGTTAAAACAGGGAAACAGAGGGGTTGAAACAGGGAAACAGAGGGGTTAAAACAGGGAAACAGAGGGGTTAAAACAGGGAAACAGAGGGGTTGAAACAGGGAAACAGAGGGGTTAAAACAGGGAAACAGAGGGGTTGAAACAGGGAAACAGAGGGGTTAAAACAGGGAAACAGAGGGGTTAAAACAGGGAAACAGAGGGGTTAAAACAGGGAAACAGAGGGGTTAAAACAGGGAAACAGAGGGGTTAAAACATAAGCCCTCTGGCGTGGTACCATTTGGGGACCCAGAGCCATTAGACGTTCTCTCCTCCGGCTGGACAGTAGCTCATGACTGCCACAGACGCTGCTGGAGGTTTAAGAGGCTGTATTTCCACAGCAGCAGGGGAGGGGACGGACCCCACAATCAGCTCTATTGGAGCAGCAGTATTGGGTTGACCCGTCAGGGACAGGGTCAGGGTCCAACTGGAGGGGGGTGTTTGTGTCGGGGGTTGGAGTGTGCGTGAGAGCGTGTGATGCGTGTTGTCTCTCGGACCGTGGAGCAGACAGCCCTGTGACACACGCACGCACGCGCGCACACGCCTCGTCTGAAACTTGAACTCAGATGCAGGGCAGATGAGCTTGTGTCTTTCTTGCCGTGGCTCTTAGGTTTAATCGTTTCCGACTCAGGTTCCTCAGTCTGGCGTTGATACCATAATGTGTTGTTGAACTCAAACGACCCACCAACCTCACACATTTTACTTTCATGTTGATTCACAGTTCTGGCTCTTCTTTGTTGTGTGTGCGCGTGTGTGTGTGTGTGTGTGTGTGTGTGTGTGTGTGTGTGATCTTGGTTTCACTACAGTGTACATGAAGCGAAGGTTTTTTAGTTGGTTCCCACTTGGCAAATTCTTGGATAATGGGTTTGGATTAGGGTGAAAGTTATGATTTGAGGTAGTGTTTCAACTGGGGTTTGCTTTGGGTTTAGTCGTTAGGGGTTACTTGTCATTGCAGGTTTTTCGCTGTATGATATATTCTTTTGGCTGTTTTCAGCTTATTTTCATGATGTGATTAATTGCAAAACATTTTTGTTGTTAAATGTAAAGTGATTTCCTCTGAAGTGTTCTCCAGAACCCAACCATCTCTGGACGTCCCTCAGCAGCGGTCTACAGTCTGAGTGACGGCCAGGAGGTGGATTTATGGACCCGCGGTGGGCCGGCCTCGCTCTTCCAGCTCCCAGGTGGTAAACTAAAGCCACACTAAAGCCATGAACACACCCAGACACACACACACACACACACACACACACTGAGACCTAAACACTGCCATGGTCAGCTCTGCTTTGACTGTTGCCAACCAGCCAGAGATTTACGAGTGGCTCCTGTGCCGGGGTGTGCAAGTCTCTCTCTCCCTCCCTCCCCCCCTCCCTCCCTCCCTCCCTCCCTCTCTCCCTCTCTCCCTCTCTCCCTCTCTCTCCCTACCTCCCTCACTCCCTCTCCTGCCCCTTCTCCTTCTCTATCTCACCTCCTATCCCTATTCCATCCTCTCCGTCTTTCCCTCTCCTCTTTCATTCTCCTCTCCGTCTTTCCCTCTCCTCTTTCATTCTCTCGCTCACTTGGCCTCGCTCTGCTACTCAAAACGTTTGACCGGTCATTAACGCGGATTAACCAGCGTGCTGGGTTTCGACCACCGCTCCCCGATTGAATGAGTTTCAACTCCGCGCTCCTTTCATTACGGCACAGAGAAGCCGTAATGTCACCTTGAACGGAGCTCATTTGAGTCTGGCTCGTCCCATTGTGGCTTCCCCTGTCATTCGGGTCCGTGCATAACTCAGCTTGTAATTTCATAATTCAATCTGTAAGAAGGTTCCCGGACACATTCGGTCCCTTTGTTTCGATAACAGACGATTTAATTGAGAGACACGTCGAAGTTGAGAGATAGCGGGCCATTGATACCGAATGTGGCCTTGCACTGCAATTATAGAACAATGATTTGTCAGGCTACAGTGTAATTTCAAAAGAAAGGATTAATACAATGTAATTAGCAGAGTTGAGAAATGAAGAGGCAGCATTCTGAGTGTCAGTGTATCTCCCAGGCTTCCCTCGACACTATTAAAAATCTCTAACCATGTTTATACTCAGATGAATCATTCAATACTGATAAATTATGTACCAAACACAGTCACTGAGAAGTGTGTGTGTCTTGCGTGTGTGTGCGTTTGTTGCCGGTGGGCGTGCATGCTTGTGTGTGTGTGTGTGTGTGTGTGTGTGCATGATGATAGTCTCCAGCCGTTCTGATGTCACTGGCTTTGAGACGCCCGGCTGTCTGATTCGTTGCACACGTCCCAGAGATCACAAACAGAGGTACCGTTACCATAGTTACGACAGCCACAGAAGCTGATCGACGTGATAACTGGCCAACACACCGCAGCACCGAAACTCTCAGAAAGAAAAGAAATTATTGACATGTGCTACCTTTGACAGGAGTACTGAGGGGCCTCAGTAAATGTACTGCCCTAAAGAGGGACCCCTCTGGGACCTCTCTGGGATCCCTCTCGGACCTCTCTGGGATCCCTCTGGGACACCTCTGGGATCCCTCTCGGACCTCTCTCGGACCCCTCTGGGACACCTCTGGGATCTCTCTTGGACCACTCTGGGACCTCTCTGGGTCCCCTCTGGAACCCCTCTGAGACACCTCTGGGACCTCTCTGGGACCCCTCTGGGTTTGGCCTCTGTGGAACATGTTCACACGAAAGAGAGATGAGATGAGTCTCTTCCACTGAGTCCAAGTGTTGGACAGTGTTGACCTTCAAGGCACCTTGAGAGAGAGAGAGAGAAAGAAAGGGAGAGAGAGAAAGAGACCCAGAAAGATGTGGCCGAGTGAGAGATTGACAGAGAGAAACTTTCCGTTGGTGACGTGTTCAAGAGCAGCAGGTGTTTGGTATTCTTCAGAGTGATGTAATGATGTAATGACTCTAGGACGGATGCCTGATCGCCATTGGATGATTAGTTGTACTCTATGTGTCAGTAGTCAAGGTTACTAGGGGGTTTTAAACTACAGGGCCTCTGATTCGCTGGCTTTAAATTCCACACCAGAGCATCGGGCTTGTGTTATTAAAGTTAAGAAGGTTTCCTTTGAAATCTCCCTTCTTGCCAACAGTATTTGTATTTTGGTTCTCTTTATTGTTTCACGTACAGAACTGCTTTATAAAAATTCAGATGTGTTTCCTTTGGTGTCCTAGAGTGTGCTATTTCTGGTTAACTTGGTTTCCTTCCAAACAGGAAATCATTTTTTTTGGCAACTAAAGCAAATTTAAAAGAAATGAGAGAACGAGAACATTGCAAATATACGCGTCACCACTACAGATCCAAACTTGAAACCGGCATATCCTGTCTCCTCATGAATACAGGTCCAGCTGTCCAGGTGCTTCCTCTGATTCCATTGGATCTGGACAAAAAGCTTCATCCTTGTTATCTCGACCTCTCGGCCAGGCATCTGCCCGGCCGCATGAGTGTCCCATTCAGTCCTATTCAGATGGACCACACTGGGAGACGTGGACCCTGGAGACCAACAGATTAAGCCTATCGACGCGGACCAAAAGAAAGCCACGGAGAATCCTCCGCGGGTTAGCGAGTGATGTCACCGGGGGAGGGTCACCTCCAAAGTGGAGACAGGCGGTCTGTTTGAGGGTCGGTGCTTGGCTGACCTCCCGGATGGGGACACCGGGCTAAGTGTTGTCTGCATGGGGGCTGTGAGCTGCACTGACACCCCCGGGGGATAGGGGACGGGCAGGGTGGGGACGGGCAGGGTGGGGCTGTTTTTAGAAGTCACGCTGAGGTCTTTGGATGTGACGGCGCCTGTCTGAAGGTGCTGTGAAACAGATGTTCAGTCTCCAGGATGAGCAGTCGCTCCCTCTTCTCTGTCTGTCTCTCTCTCTTACTGTCTTGTCCTCCCTCTCTCTCTTTTCGTCCTTTTCTCTCTCTCTTCCCCTATTCCTCTCTTTCTCTCTATTCCCCTCTCCCCACTCTCTCTCTTATTATCTTGTCCTCCCTCTACCCGCTTACTTTCTCTCCTCTCTCCTCTCTCCTCTCTCCTCTCTCCCCTCTCCCCTCTCTCCTGCAGTGCCAGGGTAGTTGGAGTGGAAGCTAATTTGATCCAATCAATATTCTCCGTCTGTTTCGCTTCCTGTGTCAATCAGGGTGCCCTTGTCTTAGTTGTCTGAGAGGATCTGTTCAGTTATAATCACCGGCCCACCATAAATCTATTTTACTTCACACTAAATGCCTTTTCTAGCACTCACTGTGAAAGGACTTTCTGCCTGAATTAGAATGAGATTGATCTGTGTCCGAAATCCGGATGTCAATACACTGTGTTTCTGTGACAGTGTAATTGTATAACCGTATAGATTGAATGTCACATAAAGGATTGTGGAGTCCAGGACTGTCATGGCTTTGTTTACATGTACTATACATGTAAGTACACACACACACACACACACACACACACAGAGACAAGTGCTTCAGAACAAGAGATCTCTGTATAGTATCAGGGTTATGAGAATGAGCTCCCATCCGCCCTGTAGCTCCTCCCCTAATGGAGCAGCCAATGAGCTTCATGACTATTCATGAGCCGGGGTGGGCGTCGTCATGTGGAGCCAGCCTGACAGAGGGAAGGGGTGTGTCTCCACGAAGCCAGCGTGCGTATGTATGTGTACTCGTAATGGCAGAGGGAGGGAGCGCCAGAGAGAGAGAGGGGAGCGCCAGAGAGACGGGTGTGAGATAAAGAGAGGGGGAGAGAGGAGCTCACTGATCCCGCTGCTGCTGACGCTGCTCCGCAAACACACAGGCGAACACACTCTGCCAGAACTGCCGACACACACCGTTCCTTGCCTGGTCCGGGACTGCCTATCAGCTCGTCGGAGTCGGTGTGTCGGTGTGTGTGTGTGTGTGTGTGTGTGTGTGTTTGTGTGTGTGCGCGCGTGCTGCTGTTGCCTTGTGTCAGAGCGAGAGAGGAGTGTCTTTCTGAGGATACCCCGATGCCAAACGGAGACGGGGTGTTTTTAGGCAGTGACCCTGTGCGTCGCCTCGTTGCCCTGGGGGACCTGCGGCACGCCGTCCGGTGTCTCCAAGACAACTAGAATGGGTTGCAATCTGTGCACGTTACAGAAACGGGAGGAACACTACAAACTGCTGTATGAGATCGCTCAGGTAAGAGAGGCTCGACTCCCTGGGAGCTGTGGCGGGAGGTTGTGTTTCTCCGTGATTTGAGTGTTACACGAGTGGAGAGATGACACGTGATAGACAGAGAGGAATAGAGAGAAAGAAGGAAGGAGAGAAAGATGTAAGAGGCAGGCGAAAGACAGAAATAAATGAGATTTTGACATTTCTTGTGTGCACGGATTCAGTCAGTCACACTGGTAGAACATGCAGTACTCTCTTCAAAGAGAGAGTAAAAAATGAAGAGGAGTTAGTTATTCCTCCACAGAACAAGTTCAGCTCCTTTTCCTCTGTGGGCTTCAGGGGGATTCATGAAGCACCCACTTTTCCCTGCACGCTGTTTCCATGGGAGGATGCTGAGTACATCAAAGATATGAAATATTCCTGCCTTGTTTGTCGCAGAGATGTTGCTGTTTCGTTTGTGCCAGAACATTTTGCTGTTTTGTTTGTGCCAACAAGTCATCGATGCTGTTTTATACTTCATTCATACAACAGTTATAAACCAGTTGGCTAGACACCTCTGGTGTGGGTGCGATCGAACAGCACCCATTTCCATTTGATTAATAATCTGTTATGTACCAACGGATTGAATTGTTTGTACAGCCTCTATATTCCGTCTGGGCTGCTCACAAAGAAGTGATACCGAGGAATGTGTGAGACCCGGTTGGGAATGAGGCTGAATGAATTGTGTTGATGATGGAAACCTCAGTGTGAATGTCCTGTGTGGTTGTGTGTATAGGACCATTCAGCAGCCCGAGGCCTGATTCAGTACCTGAGGAAGAATCTGGCCCGTTTAACTCTTCAGCTGTTCCTGTTGGTGTCGGTGTTTCGCACAACGAGCACGGCTCTTAAGACTTTTTTTTTTTTCTAATTGGGATGTTGACCAATCGGATCAGCTCTGATTTAAGACCTGACATGAAACAATATACTGTCATTGGTCAAAGTAATAGTTAATAGGAAAGTGGTTAGAACTTGGCTGCCTGACTAAACCCAGCCCATATGAGACAAAACCCCAGGTGGTTGGAGAGTATCGCTGGCATGGGCTTCAGGTGCTTCAACCCAGTCATATAACCAGGGTAGGATGTACTAACTATCTATCTGTCTATCTATCTGTCTCTATATCTATCTATCTATCTATCTATCTATCTATCTATCCAACTTGCGCTCCATCTATCTACCTATATCTCACAAACTGCCTTCTGCCACAGGGATAATTAAATCTGGAGAGAGGCTAGAGACTCATATGTGTGTGTGCGCACGTGTGTGTGTATGTGTGTGTTAGTGTATGTGCACATGGGGCTAACACCAGGCTATACTCACTTCTTAAAATCTGTTGCTAATGAATATTTTCACGGCGTGATGATCGGCTAGCTCATTAAGCCATTTCTCTAAATGGTCCTGTGCTTTAATTAGAACGAAATTGTCTCTTTGTCTGCCTGGTCGGCCAACAGAAAGATTAGCCTTGTCAAACGCGGGCAGCCTCGGGGGCATTGTGTGTCCTTTTGTGCACATCTGGGCATAGGCTGCAGTATACAAGCCAAGACATGGCCATCTCTACAGTAACTGTCTCAGAGATGACAGTAGAGTCCCTTTCCACTGTTCACCCTCTGTTCAGCGTCAGATGAAGTTCAGAGATGCGGGGTAAAATAAGGTCGGCTGCTGTTTCAGCGGGAAGATTTTCTCTCAGGCTGCTGGGTAATAATGAAGAAAGCAGAGTAGCAAGAGGGTTCTCCCGCTCTCTCTCTCTGTTTGTGTGTGTGTGTGTGTGTGTGTGTCTAAGTGCCTGTGGTCGATGGCTGTGTCTGTCTGTCCAGTCGGTGTACCTGGAGTAATGCCCTCAGACTTGTAATCCCAGACAGACTATCACCTTCTCTGAGTATCAGCACTACGCATTTCGCTGAGAGGAAACCAAACGCTCTGTTCAATCCGTATCGCAGTCAGGTTACAGATCCCCGATTTAGCCTGATCGATATGTGGCGTTCTGCCGTTAACACAGACTCTCCCCTCCCGTCCCCTCTGCTGTACGTGTTTCATGGAACCGTCGTGTTCAGGGTTCTGCTACCGACCTGAGGAATGGTTCAGGACCGCAAGATCCGTTCGCGTCAAGATTTATGGAAATAACGGACACTCCGATTCAGGAGAGACCTACAGCAGTGAGTGCATTCATTTTTATACCACCCCCCTCGGCTGGGGAACAGAACCCAGAACACTGGAGAGAAACGGGGGATGGATGTAACTAGGGAATGAAATAGATAATATTGCTAAAAAATCTGTTTGTGTGACTGTTAGGCAGTGAAAGAAAGAGAGGGCTTGTTTTTCTCACTCTGTCTGTTTCTTTCCTTGTCTTTATAGGCGTCTTAGTTTTCATTCTTCTCTCTGACATCATTCTTTCTTTAAATGTCTCTCTTATTATTCTTAATCTCTTTCTCTTCTCATACTGATGACTGTCTCTTTTTTTCACTTGTCTCTTTTCATCCTGCTCTCTTACATCGGTATCTCACACTCTTTCAGCCTCCATCTCTATTCCATCACTCGCCCTCTCTGTTTTTCGTCTCTGCAATTACTCCTTTGTCTCTACATGGATGTGAGTCTCCACCAAATTGAGAATAATTTAGTTCATAAAGGAAAACAAAACAATGAAAAGTTATTTCGAAAATCAAAATAATTACCTCACTCATTATTTCCAAATTCACAAAGAATGTTTGCCTTCGGTGGTCTCAAATTAAATTCAACAAGGAAAAGCGGTGCAGGATAAAGTTTGTTTTGATGTGTGAGTCCAGCGACAAGTCACAAGCTCTCTAACAACGCACCATATGGGTTTAACTGACAGGGAGAGTAATTCAAAAGTAATCACATTACTGAGTTTCAGTAATCCAAGAGGTACTGGTTTTAAATTTTGGACAAGTAGCTAGTAACTGTGAGGGATTAAATTCAGAAAGTAACTTACGCAACCCTGTTATCTACTACTGTCACATGAATGTACTGGCTGGCTAACATGTTCCCCAGGCACGGAGGCCGCTGGCTGGTGGGCCAGATTACTGGCTGGCTAACCTTGTCCCCAGGCTTGCAAACGGCCTGCTGCTAGACCAGATTACCAGTTGGCTAATTCCACTCTCCACCTTCCACCTATTTTTCCTTTCACACCCTTCAAATGTTTGGACTCAATTTCTGTTTGTCCATCCCAGCTAGTCCTGGGAGACCAGTGTCCAAGGTGTGATTGTTCTTCCGCTCTGAAGGGACCCGCCATGGGAATGTTCTAGTTCTCTACACACACACCCCAACACGCCAGATTAACCACTGAATCAGTGAACAGATAATTAACCGACTGTTACTGACTGTGATTGACTGACTGACTGACTGACTGTGACTGTCGGTGACTGACTTACTAACTGACTGACTGACTGACTGACTGTGACTGACTGTCGGTGACTGACTCACTGACTGACTGTGACTGACTGACTGACTGTGACTGTCGGTGACTGACTTACTGACTGACTGACTGGCTGACTGACTGACTGTGACTGACTGACTGTGACTGACTGTGACTGTCGGTGACTGACTCACTGACTGACTGACTGACTGACTGTGACTGACTGACCGAAGACCAGCTGACCTCCCAGACTTCCTAGCTCCTGGTGTATACAGGCCAGTGTGAATGTCGTCACCTTTAGGGACAGATGCTCTGCCTCATGCCCAGTGTGTTGGACAGCATGGACAGGCTAGACGGGTCTGAGGATGGCCACTAAAACCCCTGAACCACCTATGGAGTGCACAGAGGACCAAACAGAGCAGGCAATGCTGTGGTCGGATATTCACATATGGTCACACAGCCTGGCTGGTCCATTACCTCATCACAGTCAGCAGTCTCTCTCTGATGGGATGATGAGGAGAGATGAAGAAAAGGGGAGAGGGGGAAATAGAGAGAATAGTGTGTGTGTGTGTGTGTAGGTGTGTGTGTGTGTGTGTGTGTGTGTGTGTGTGTGTGTGTGT
>JACXGI010018142.1:0-13595 GCA_016801175.1 Esox masquinongy | reverse complement strand
ATGTGTAAATCGACCATAATCCGGCAGGGAGGAGATGGCAGAGGACTGTGGAAATACTGTTGGTGATGGTAAGATTGGGAACAGGTGCGTAATTGCGGATTGGGAACAGGTGCGTAATAGGGAGACGAGCGGGTGTGTGACTGGCTCAGGAACGCAAGGACCCGCCTCTGCGCGATCGCGGAGGCGGGGGCATGACACCAAAACATACTGCGAAAGCAACCCAGGAGTTTTTTAAGGCAAAGAGTGGAATGTTCTGCAATGGCCGAGTCATCTCAACCCGATCGAGCATGCATTTCACTTGCTGAAGACAAACTTAAAAGAAAAGACGCACGAACAAACAATAACTGAAGACAGCTGCAGTAAAGGCCTGGCAAAGCATCCCAAAAGGAGGAAACCCAGTGTTTGGTGATGTCCATGCCTTCCAGACTTCAAGCAGTCATTGCCTGCAAAGGATTCTCGACAAAGTATTAAAAATACATTTCTTATTTATGATTGTGCCCAATTACATTTGAACCCCTGAAATAAGGGGTCTGTGTATGAAAATAGTTGCAATTCCTAAACGTTTCATACAATATATTTTGTTCAACCCCTTGAATTAAAGCTGAAAGTCTGCACTTCAAGTGCATCTCAGTTGTTTCATTACAAATCCATTGTGGTGGCGTACAGAGCCACAATTATGAAAAATGTGTCAGTGTCAAAATATTTCCGGACCTATCTGTATATATATTTACAGCTCATTTCGGTTGCCCTGGTCATATCAGCATAAATTAACTTTAAAACTAAGTAATGACATGTTGCACCCATCTCTACCTTGTGTCTTACTCCAGATGAGGTGAGGGGACAGATAAGAGCAGCAAGCCATTGGAGGAACATCAAGAAATTGCAGCAGTATACTTACCCACAGGTTGTGCAGGACAGATAGCAACAGACAAGACGCAGAAGTGACAGACAAAGGCAAACAGAGAAGAGAAGTGAGTTGAGCTCACAGTAGATTATTACTTCAATCTGCTCTATTGGTTTGAATTTGTTGTAATTATAATTACTATATTGTAGCAGATGAAATAATTCCGCTTATACTGTATATTATAGAGAGTGAAACAGACAAACAAAATACACAATTAATTTACAGGTGAAATGACAAGCCTGTGAAATTACTATTAGAACACAATGTTGAACTTTTACAATTTTTAACAATGGTGTCAGGACAAGAGAGGAGGGTACCGGGTAGACCACATTGAAGTATAAGAGACAGCAACAGAAGAGGGCAAGAGAGACAGCAACAGAAGAGGGCAAGAGAGACAGCAACAGAAAAGGGCAAGAGAGACAGCAACAGAAGAGGGCAAGAGAGACAGCAACAGAAGAGGGCAAGAGAGACAGCAACAGATGACCAAGGCAAGCAGTGGAAAGGGGCAGGAGAGGAGTGAGCAAACAACTTGGCTTTCAAGGTGATTTGTTTGAATTAGAGGATCATTCTGACTGATCGTGTTCATGTGTTGTGTTTTTTTCAAATTCAAAGAGTAAATTGCTGTTAAAATACATTACATGTTAAAATACATTAAAATACATCTTTACTAGTAAGCCCATGAAAATAAGTATTGCACGCAGACATACCTACCCATGCCCCCATGCGCAACCCCGTTACTTGGACTAAGCCCCCAATTTAAAAAAAAATCCTAGAAATGCTCCTGGACATGACCTTAGGTGCCTGCTAGCCTTTAGCTCAGGGGGTTAACAATATCTTCGTAATCCCGGCTCTAGTTTTGTTTTAGCGGTTGCAAATTTATAGTGGTTGCAAATTATTCAATTTCATAGAGCTTGTAAGATATTTGTGGTTGTAAAGGCTAATGCACACATTAGTCTGCTATAATACAAACAGCATTCAGTCAAATGAATGAGCAACTTGCAAAATTTGAGCAACTTGCTAATATTTTTAAATGTTTAATGTTGCAAATAAGCTTGGAGGACTACAGTGCAGGTTGTACAACATGACATGATTGATTGTAAACATTGTTTATTGCGGTATCTGTCACATATCTAAACCATGGGTTGTCATTCTAGACACACACATGGGTTGTCATTCTAGACACACACATGGGTCGTCATTCTAGACACACACATGGGTCGTCATTCTAGACACACATGGGTCGTCATTCTAGACACACATGGGTCGTCATTCTAGACACACACATGGGTCGTCATTCTAGACACACACATGGGTCGTCATTCTGGACACACATGGGTCGTCATTCTAGACACACACATGGGTCGTCATTCTAGACACACACATGGGTCTTCATTCTAGACACACATGGGTCGTCATTCTAGACACACACATGGGTCATCATTCAAGACACACATGGGTTGTCATTCTAGACACACATGGGTTGTCATTCTAGACACACACATGGGTTGTCATTCTAGACACACACATGTGTTGTCATTCTAGACACACACATGGGTTGCCATTCTAGACACACACATGGGTTGTCATTCTAGATACACACCGAGGTTGTCATTCTAGATACACACCCAGGTTGTCATTCTAGACACACACATGGGTTGTCATTCTAGATACACACCCAGGTTGTCATCCTAAATACACACATATTAACTTATTCTCACAACACTTATAAACACACCAGTGCACTGATCACAGAAAGGTCAGCCTATGTGCTCAATGTTTGAACAGATAGAAACATGGATTTTCCACCCAGCATAACATCATTAGGATGTCTTCTCTCACTGATAAATGGTTTAATCAAAATAGGATGTGACAAGAATAAGAAATTCATAAAAGTAAAGGCTTCGTTACAGTACCATTTAACTAATAGTTAACTCTGCCGTCTGCTCCAGAGACAGATAGTCAAGATGGAGGTCATAACATATGTTGCAATTAACAGAAATGGTAGGAAGAAGAGAGAGTCTTAAGCTGCAGCAGTGTGGCTAGGGGTACATTAAGCTCACAACAACAGACAACAAACAAGTAGAAAAGATGTTTGCACTTTAAATTAGTATAATTAAAGCTCAAAATTCTTTGGGTGAGGATTTACAGTGCCTTACAAAAGTATTCAGTCCCTCACCAATCCTCTAATTTTAATTTTATTTTTTTAATTACAAACAGTACATTGTAATCTTGTTCTGTTTGAAATGGTATTATTAAACACTGACAATCAAAATGAATTATCGTACATTGTATTGTATATGACATTAGAAATATTTGTAAGAAATGTCAAAAACAGAAATGTGTTGCAACAAGTTTTCAACCAGCATATACTTTTATTTTGCTCCATTCATTCCTACAATTTTTTTGCCCAGTCCCTGCTGATGAGAAGCATCACTACACCATGATGACTATACTTCAATGTCGAGGAAGGTGCAGCTGAGTTTGCCATAAAATCAATCAGTCACCTTAATATTTTTAAGTCCATAATAGTTTGCAGACGTTACAGGTTTAGGGCTAGTTAAACATATACAGCTCCGGAAAAAATTAAGAGACCACTGCACCTTTTTCATTCCTTTCCAAAAAAGTTGAAAAGGAACGTTTTGAGTGAGGAACAGAAGAGTTCAATTTGCAGTGGTCTCTTAATTTTAACTCTTCTGTTCTTCACTCAAAACCTTCCTTTTCGACATTTTTGGAAATGAAAGAAAAATTAAGTGCAGCGGTCACTTAATTTTTTCCGGAGCTGTATATTTTCATTGCATACTACTTAAATTATTGAGAAAGCATATGCACATTTTCAGTTAATACAACTCAAACAGATTTGTATTAATAAAAATAGAGTTTTATTTGCTTAAAGGAATTGTGTAAAATATTAAGCCACACCAACAATATAATTTCCCAGTATGCACTGCACTTTCAAGTGAACTCTAGTTACCAACCATCACTGTATTTATTAATGACAGACACTTGGTTATTGAACTAATTCATTTTCAATTATTTTAATTCTTAGACATTTGTTATGTAACACTTAATATGTCACATATCCCATTACGCCTTATTTTAAAGTCTTGCTTTACATGTTACCACATGTGGCCAAAAAGTCATGGTAAAATAAATGTCATAACTTTTTGTAGATTCCTTGATTTCTGAAAAAAGTAATCAAAGCCTCTGCAGAGATATCTGGAAAACCTTTTAACTTTCCCAGAATTTTGCCACGCTACCTGCAAGGCATTGCCCTGCAAAGGAATGGGTGATTACTATTGGAATCCAGCTAAAGTATTGGCAGCAAATGGATTTCTGATTAAATTGTAAAAATAATTTCATTAGAGGTTGCAAAATATGTTTTTTACTACATCAATAGATTACTTTAGAAAAATGTATGTGTTTGTGTACCTCAGATGAATGAATCAGTCAAAGTTAATCTGGCTTCTTTCACAAGTCTCCTTGTTTGAGCACTGGGTTTTGAGGGACAGAATTTTCTTGGTAGTGCCTGGTTGGAGTGATGCAAGGTGAAAGAAAGTCTCACATGATTTGTCTTGATTTCAAGACAAATTATGTATATGTATGTAAAACTAAAAGAACAAAACAAATAAAACGACTAGCTCTTACCCCTTCGTCAACATGTAGAGTACCCCTCTCATTTTAAAAAAAGCATGTTTTTGAGGGCAGAAAAGAATATTGTTACAAAACATGAGTCAAATAACTCTAAAGCTGATATTTTTGTCTGAAACACATTTGGTTGATCAGAATGATTGTCGGGAGACTAGAAAATCAGCATTAATTGTGCAAATCCACTGATTTACAATTATTGTAAAAAAATATTTAAATGACATAAAATAGAAATAAAATTTTGGATTCAAACTCGTAATGACAATATGTTGCACTCACAAAGCTTGCCGATAATTTGAAGACATGCCTTGCCCTGTCCAAATATGATCTATTGCTTTAGGGCAAAAGAGCTAGATTATTGATTAGCATGCTTGTTTAGTTCCTTATTTATTTTGTTATTTTCATGCATCGAGGTTTGATTTTAATAGAACACAAAGAGATTATAGTAACTTGGATTCAGCATAACCAATATATAGCAATACAAAAGCTTAACCTTATTCCTAACCCTAATGCCATAGGATTAACCCTAAATTAATCTTTTAACGGTAACTGTCATTCCTGAGGATTTTTTTTTCGTAGGCAATTTTCATTTTGAAATGATTATGTTGATGACCAACATAATAGCAAAACATGAAGCAGCAACATAATATTAAGTAATTAAGGCCAATAGAACTGCGAATATGTTGAAAGGGAACATGTTTGCACCGCTTTATGTTCATACTGAATGTAATCATGGTTTACAATACAGTTCCATAATAACGTAATTCCTGAAAGGTACTGTTGCAACAAGCATACCTTACTCTGGACACCGTATCAGTATCTTGTGAATGGGAGTAATCCACATGATCACTGATGATCCAGTCATTGTCTGTTATTAAATTAAGGAAGATCCAGAGTCAGTTGTTAAATATTATTTACATAACATCCAGACCTGCTAGTGTCAGAATCCAACATCTGTTTTTGTTTTTTTGCTTTGGAAGTGTCTGTCTGTGAGTAATGAAAAGCAGTATATAAAATTAATACGCATGTTATTTTAAATAGATCACATTTATTCAATCAAAACACAAGCCAAAAGATCCATCTCACCTCTACTGTCTAAAATTTCAGTAATTTAGATTGCACTAGGCATTAAACTTTCTCTTCCAACAGTCCTCAACTGCCAAGTCATGCAATGAACATGTTGTTCTGAACATGACATTACCTCGAATCATTTAGTTTCTGTCACTATTAATTGTAATTCTACACTTTTCTCTCTCTCTCCCTTGTTTCTCTTTCTTCGTCACCAAATCTTTGTGTCAGCAATCTGAATCTCATCCAGCCTCTGCCCTAACATACCCGCTGCACGTCATTCAAATCACTATGTTCTACAACAAACAGGATATGGCTTGCAACTCATTGTAGTGAATGAAAATAATTTGCCAGAGAATATCATATTTCCTACGGTTAACACAATGGCTTGAATTTAAACTATCACATTAGTTAAGTATCTATGCTACATATGTGTTGCTGTAGAATAGAAAATATGGGAAATGGCTATAATTTTAAGACTAGTGTAAGCAGATATTTTAACAGTAAAACCCACAATTGCCTGTACAGGTCCTACATTAAAGAATTCACTTTTGATGTGCTTTTGATTGAATATTTATTCTTACCACACATTTTTCATACACATATTTTCATAGCCCAATGGTACATTTTTGCGAGTAAACTAACTGATTATTGATAAAAAGTGGTCTATTACAAGAATTCTAAATTGTCTGAGTTACTTTTCAAATTTTGATCTAGGCTTGAGTCTGAAAGGATCATTTCACTATTTGTTTTTCTTCTTGATGTTAAAGTTGCCTCCTTGTCCTGAAAGACATTTGTGGGCCTTTAAAAACAGTAATCTATAATCCAAACAACTATAACAAAATTCTGCTAATTTAAGCAACTGCTAGCTAAAAATCTATGCAAGTAATCTGAGAGTGTGACAAGACCTGCGAGAGAATTATGATGGTTACCTAGCTATCACAGCCAATCAAACACCGTGGGGAGCCTTTCGAATGGATCAGAGATGGGAGAATGGGCAGAGTCTTGCTTAAGGGCTCATCATTTATTGACACTCACACGTTTATGTATTCCCTATTTTATTCCCTCTCCATCATTCCGTTTGCTTCTCTCTTTTGCTTGCATTTCTCATACTTACTTTTGTCATTCTCTCCCAATCTCTTTTTCTCTCTGCACAAAAGTACACACTGATGTTTGTACAGCGATGGTTAAATAAAGGACACCATGGTTCCACAAGCCCTAACATTAGAATCAAGACACACATTTTCATAATACATAATACAATACTGATAAATATACTGATGAGGCAAAACATTATGACTCACAGGTGAAGCGAATAACGTTGATCATCTCCTAACCAGGGCACATGTAAAGGTCTGGGTAGATTAGATAGTTAGCGAACAATCAGTTCTCATAATCAGCGTGTTGGATGTAGGAGAAACGGGCAGGAGTAAAGACCTGATCAACTTTGACAAGGGTCAAATTGTTATAGCCAGACGACTGGGTCAGAGCATCTCTGAAACGGCAAGACTTGTTGCAGGCGAAGAGGCCCATTATCAACAACAATCACTCCTGTGTTCAAATGACACGTTGTGCTTGCTAATCCATGTTTATCATTTTAAAAGAAAACCCTTTTGCAATTATGTTAGCAGTGCAGAAAACTGTTGTGCTGATTAAAGAAGCAATAAAACTGACCTTTAGACTAGTTCAGTATCTTCAGCCGTCAGCGTTTGTGGGTTCAATTACAGGCTAAAAATGGCCAGAAACAAAAAGTCATTAGTCTATTGTTGTTCTGAGAAATAAAGGCTATTCCATGCGAGAAATATACAAGAAACTGAAGATTTTGTTCAATGATCTGTAATACTCCCTTCACAGAACAGCAAACAGCAAAAACCAGAATAGAAAGAGTAGTGGGAAACCCACAATTGAGCAACAACTTGCTCAGCACAACTGAGCAAGAGTGCAAATACATTACAGTGTCTAGTTTGAGAAACTGATCACACAGGTCCTCAACTGCAGTACAATAGCAGCTTCATTAAATAGTACTCGCAAAGCACCAGTCTCAACGTCAACAGTAAAGAGGCGATGCCGGAATACAGGCCTTCTAGGCAGAGTTCTTCCTTGGTCTGTGTTCTTTTGCCAATCTTAATTTTCTCTTTTTATTGACCCGTCTGAGAAATGTTTTTTTCTTTGCAACTCTGCCTAAAAAACAAGGACATTTCTTAAACAATGATTTGGTGAGGATTTTTTCTTTGAAATAATTTAGCTAAAATAGAGTTAGATTTCTATGATTTTTCTGAATGTGAAATCCAGTTGCTAAATTACAATGACATACTATTACAGCATTTTGGTTTTAATATTGCAAATTTACCTAGAGTGCCAATGCTTCTGGAGGGCACTGTATATATACTATAATAACCCAGGGGTATGTGTGTCTGTATGTGAAAGAGAAAAAGAGAAAGAGAGAGAGGTATGAGCGATTGTCTGTTCAATTTCTTATCCTCTATGAACATAGCTGGAAGCCAAGACTGCCTTCATTACTCAGGCTGTCTGAAGCCCATGCAGCCTCAGGCCTCCTGTTCAGGCTACAGTACAGCATACAGCCATGCTCTCTACCAACAGATATTTCACCAGGGCATTTTCCAAAGAGCATACTGTATCATGCAAAACCTTTCTGTTTTTTTCAAGCACTAAAAGGTCAACATTGACCCCAAACATTCACAAAAACTCAGAATTTTAAAACTTTTTTTTCATCCATCCGAAATTGTAAACAAGTTAGAAATATGTTTTCAGGACTACTATGTTAAAACCTGAGGTTGATGCCGGCAATTTATGTTATGTCCTGTTTGCTAAAAACTCTACACAGTTCACTCTTTTCATTGTTGGTTGATACAATTCTACACAGTTCACTAAAAAGTGTGAAATCAAACACTGAAATGTGTACAGAATAATTGTGTAATGCTAATCTAAATAAAAATATATAAACAAACAAACTAACTTTAGGTCTAAATGTTAAAGTAAAACTTATACATGTGGAGGTAAGATTTGGTTTCAGCTAACTTACACAAGGTGGGAGCAAAGCAGAGATAACCACTTCAATAATTAATTTAATAAAGATAGAAAATAAAAATAAAATATTCCGTGAGACATGTTCTTTGAAGTAAACAAGCAAGCTAGATGTAGCCAATCATAATTTGTAACGCTTCCAGCCGTGACCATTTCACATGTTCCACAAATCTTATACTGCCCACTTGACGCAGAGAGGGGGAAACATGGCATTTGGCAAAATCAGGATTGCTGCAAAGGTTCTCACATATACTTTTTATTGAACTGTTTCTGTATTCTGCATTGCAAAAACATTGCATATGAAGCATAGTGTCATTATGTATTATGACATGGTCATAGCATAACAAACAATAATGGTTGACACATTTTTTCATAACCTGTCATAATGACACGTATATTCTTATAAACAGTTATTTTATGGATGGTTATGACCACTACAAAAGTGGCATTACCGACAGAACCTACTTTGCAAGGCAAGCTTTTTCTTTACAGGATACCAGTACAGTAAATAGTAGGTTTATTGAGGAATTGTCTTTATTCTAACTGCACACACTTTGATGTCAGACATTGTTACCTACCTCAATGCACTGTTGTCGAGGACTAGGATTAGTGGAGGTTTTTGTAGAAGGACAAGACAGCCTCTTTAAATCTGATACTTACATGCTTTGTGTCATAAATGGAAAGGTGTAAGTGTTTCAAAATACCTCTACAATGTCATAAAAGTTGCGGTTACGTGTGGCCGCATTCTCACTATAGTTAGATTCAGTCAGTCTGACAGAACGTGAATAGTTGTTTCATCAGTATATTTGTGTTGTTTTTTTCAGCACACCAAGTTGGTGGATATTGTGCATGCTTATGACAATGTAATTGCCATTGAGCTTGTTGTTACAGTAGGCAACAATTGTAGGAAGTATATTGTCATGTCCAAAATGTTTGTCACCCCTGACAATGCCAGTTAGCCTTTTCCGATATTTTTTGTGAGACAATAAAAAAGCCCAGTTTAGAGAAAACTTTCTCCCTGCCCCTGGATGAAAGCTGTGATTCAAGAGACAGCCCGGCTTTAGATTTTTTTTTTAATTAGGTATTGACGCTGATATTAATATCTCAAAAGAACTGGCTCCAGTGCAATCAATGATAAGCACAACAAAAAAGGAAGGGTTTACTAGAATTGATGAACGAGTCTCTGAAAACTGAGACTAAGATGCAACAAATTGGCCAGTGTGACAACAGATGGGTACCCCAAATTTACAGGCAAAAAAACGTGGATCTCCTGAAAGACCAAATAACAGAAGCAAACTCAGAGCAAGGATATATGTTTACAAAATGTCTTTATTCAATACACTGCAAAAGTGCTCTGAGATTGCATCGTTTGGTGAACACAGAATTCTGGTGATCTTTGACAGAGCAAAGGCATTAAACCCATACCAACAGCAGGTGTCTCGGGTTGAGAAAACTGCTAAAAAAATAATCTGAGAATTCCCTCAAATGAACAATACAGGCTGTCTGGCAGGTTTTGCATTTGGTATTGATGTCATGGGTTTCATGAATTAACTGAATATCCAATTATGAGGAAAGGGCAATTTGGCACATGACAGGCCTTCATGTCCAAACTACTTTTTTCTGTCAATCAGTCAGTGGGAACATACAGTGGATATAAAAAGTCTACACACCCCTGTTAAAATGCCAGGTTCTTGTGATGTAAAAGAATGAGACAATGATAATTCATGTCAGAAATTTTTCCACCTTTATTGTGACCTATAACGTGAACAATTCAATTGAGAAACAAACTGAAATCTTTGAGGGGGAAAAATAAAAAAACTCACAATAACCTGGTTGCATAAGTGTGCACACCCTTAAACTAATACTTTGTTGAAGCACCTTTTGATTTTATTACAGCACTCAGCCTTTTTGGGTAGGAGTCTATTAGCATGGCACATCTTGACGTGGCAATATTTGCCCACTCTTTGCAAAAGTGCTCCAAATCTGTCAGATTGCGAGGACATCTCCTGTTCACAGCCCTCTTCAGATCACCCCACAGATGTTCCATTGGATTCAGGTCTGGGCTCTGGCTGGGCCATTCCAAAACGTTAATCTTCTTCTGGTGAAGCCATGCTTTTGTGGATTTGGATGTGTGCTTTGGGTCGTTGTCATGCTGAAATGTGAACTTCCTCTTCATCTTCAGCTTTCTAACGGACGCCTGAAGGTTTTGTGCCAACATTGCCTGGTATTTGGAACTGTTCATAATTCCCTCCACCCTGACTAAGGCCCTGGTTCAGCTGAAGAAAAACAGCCCCAAAGCATGATGCTGCCACCACCATGCTTCACTGTGGGTATGGTGTTCTTTGGGTGATGTGCAGTGTTGTTTTTGCACCAAACATACCTTTTGGAATTATGGCCAAAAAGTTCAACCTTGGTTTCATCAGACCATAACACATTTTCCCACGTGCATTTAGGGGACTTGATGTTTGTTTTTGCAAACTTCAGCCGGGCTTGGATGTTTTTATTTGTAAGAAAAGGCTTCCGTCTTGCCACCCTACCCCATAGCCCATTCATATGAAGAATACGGGAGATTGTTGTCACATGTAGCACACAGCCAGTACTTGCCAGAAATTCCTGCAGTTCCTTTAATGTTTCTGTAGGCCTCTTGGAAGCCTCCCTGACCAGTTTTCTTCTCGTCTTTTCATCAATTTTGGAGGGACGTGCAGTTCTTGGTAATGTCTCTGTTGTGCCATATTTTCTCCACTTGATGATGAATGTCTTCGCTGTGTTCCATGGTATATCTAATGCTTTGGAAATTCTTTTGTACCCTTCTCCTGACTGATATCTTTCAACAATGAGATCCCTCTGATGCTTTGGAAGCTCTCTGCGGACCATGGCTTTTGCTCTGAGATGCAACTAAGAAAATGTCAGAAAAATCCTACTAGAACAGCTGAACTTTGTGATTAATCAAACTTCTATTTAACATGAGTTTGAATGTGATTGGTTAATTCTGAACACAGCCACATCCCCAGTTATAAGAGGGTGTGCACACTTATGCAAACAGGTTATTGTAAGGTTTTTATTTTTCATTTTTCCCCCTTGAAGATTTCAGTTTGTTTTTCAATTGAATTGTTCACATTATAGGTCACATTAAAAGTGCAAAACGTTATGACATGATTTATCTTTGTGTCATTCTTTTACATCACAAAAACCTGGCATTTTAACAGGGCTGTGTAGACTTTTTATATCCACTGTATTTCTTGAAACAATCAAAACAATCAAAATATATAAAGTTCTGGAAAACATTAAGAGACCACTGCACCTTTTTCTTTCCTTTCCAAAAAGTTTGAAAAGGAATTTTTTGAGTGAGGAACAGAAGCATTCCATTTGCAGTGATCTCTTAATTTTAACCCTTCTGTTCCTCTCTCAAAATATTCCTTTTTGACTTTTTTGGAAAGGAAAGAAAAAGGTGCAGTGGTCTTTTAATTTTTTCCGGAGCTGTATGTTAAAATTTAAAAGTGAGACGGTTTTCAGCGCAAGCCTGATAGATTGGTAAAGTTACCAAACTATTTGAGCTATTTTTGTTGCCACCCATTCCATAAAATATGGAATTGCCCTGTATTTCACAGATAGAATGAACATTCTGTTTCAAAATCATATGTCCCCTCTTTAACCATCAATCAAGTGTCAGTTTATTGTACATTAATTACAGTCTCTGCATTTTCAGTTAGATATACATTTATATTGCTTTATAATAAGCACAGCATTTGTTTGTCACTGATCAGCTCAATACGGCTGTATGAGCCTGTTGTGCGTGTCAAGCCCTCAGCTGAGTGGCTGTCAGCTACGCTTTTGTCATTACAGGGCCATAGCCAGGATTCCTGGGCCCCCGGAAAAGATAATGCTTGGGCCCCCTCATTTAGAGACATTGATATTTTTACACGATCAGAGCAGTGCATTCAGTCCTCTTGTCTGCTATGGTCAGTGTGCTGATTGTCTTGCCATTGTGTTGCAGACATTGAGAGTGCCCTCTCATGGTTATTTCATGCCTACAGTATGCCAAGTTATTCCAACCATAAGTATACTGAAAAAATTAAATAAAACCATTTTAGTTCATAGGGGATCAGTCAAAAAACAAAAATATGCAAACATTTGAAACATTTTTATACACGAGTTATATACTCTACCGTTCAAAAGTTTGGGGTTACTTAGAAATGTCATTATTTTTGTTTTGGGGTTATTTAGAAATTTGAAACTGAAATAATAATTGCATCCTTCAAACTTTGTTTTCACCAAACAATGCTCCATTTGCAGCATTTACAGTCTTCCAGACCTTAGGCATTTTAGTTGTCAATTTGTTGAGGTAGTCTTAAGAGATTTCACACCATTGGATTGGCTTGATGGGCACTTCTTATGTACCATACATTGAAGCCGCTCCTACAACTGCTCTATAGGTTTGAGATGCGGTGACTGTGCTGGCCACTCCATTATAGACAGAATACCAGCTGACTGTGTCTAGTTACTCGCTTATTCTGAGTTATTTGCGAAAAATGGCAAAGATAATTGCCAATAAAAAGGAAAAAAAAAAAATTATGGTTACATTTTTCTGGGGATGCTATGGGGTTGCTTTGCCAATTCTTGGGGTTGCTTGAGCACCCCTAGTGACGCCCCTGCTGTAATCAAACCCCCCATTGTTGATGCTCCAGATACTCAAGTAGTCTAAAAGAGGACAGTTTTATTGCTTCTTTAATCAGCACTTATTTTAAAATATCATCAACTTTGGATTATATTTTTTGCATTGATCTGCCTTTTTTACACCATTTTTGAACACATTACTTAACTTTGATGAAACTCTAGTTAGACGTAGTGCTGCTTGAAGGTTTGTCAACCCGACAGGGATGGTCATTGTAACTTGGAGTAAACATCTCCTATAACCAATAATCAGTCTCTGACA
>JACXGI010018140.1:0-13597 GCA_016801175.1 Esox masquinongy | reverse complement strand
TCTTAAGTAATATTCTAATTTTCTGAGATACTGAATTTGGGATTTTCATTAGTTGTCAGTTTTAATCATCACAATTAAATGAAATAAACATTTGAAATATATCAGTCTGTGTGTAATGAATGAATATAATATCCAAGTTTCACTTTTTGAATGGAATTACTGAAATAAATCAACTTTTTGATGATATTCTAATTATATGCCCAGCACCTGTAGATGCCATGTTCCACGGCACAACATCTAGTTTTTTTTTTATAAAGCAATATATGTTACAATCCGGTCTGTACACTGTCTGTTTAATGTCTGTTCCAATATTCTTCTTAATTCTTTGAATGTATATATATATATAAAATGTATACATATATATTTATTTGTTTCTAATCATTATGTTTTTGCTTTAAGAAAAACATACAACTTGCTGTCGAATACAATTCACAATTTCTTTATCTGAATTAAGCACATTGCAATGAATTTCAGTGATGGCTTTTATTTTGAAAAAATATCAGCGTTAGTGCTGCCAGCATTATATCCTGTTGTTAGGAGAACGGCTTCCTGAAAGATTGACATCCCTATGGACCAGCAAAATCATGATGCGTCAGTAACCTCATCAAGATAATAGTTTGGGCATCGACATCGGTCAGCATGACATTTTTTCTTCTGTTTGCAGATTGTATTAGCCCAAAACCTAGTCTTGCGAGGCCACACGTACCTCCAATCTTGCCTGGCCTCCTTGGAGGTCTGGAAACTTATCTATTACTGGAATACTTATCTATTTTCTTTGCAACAACAATCCTATAGGTCATTAATCCTGCTCCTGGGCGCCCCTCTGCTCTCCATGTTTTGGATCCCTCCTGCCCTAACATACCTGATGTAGCTCATGAAGAACTTGATAATGAGCTGATCAAGTCCTTCATGAGCTACATCAGGTGTGTTAGGGCAGGAGAGACCTAAAACATGCGGGGCAGGGGGGCGTCCAGGAGCAGGGTTGAGAAACACTGCTATAGGTATTCCCCAGGCCTAGCGACAAACCAGGCTTGGTTTACTCAATTACATACATGTGTTTTACGATTATTATCCACTGATTTATAAATTGGTAAAAGCCTGGGTTTTTTGCATGTTAATACTAGAATCATATTAACCTGTCACTTCACTCACCGAAATTCCCAATGACTGGAAGTGTGTCCTTTGCTTAAAGAGGGTGATCAGATTGATCCTGTTTGGCCAGTTTCTGTATTTGCCCTGTATTTCAAAGGTGCTAATGTTGTGCTGCAATTTTTATTGATCTCTTGAAATCCTTTGACATCCTTTGACAATCCTTTGACCTTGAAATACATCCTAGTGGCTTTGCTACAGAGTATTGGTGTCTCTAAACGGTTCTTGGCCTGGTGTTTTACATTTCGCTTTTAAAGAGTCCATTGTCAAAATTGAGAATATCTGCAGCCTCAGCCTCTACCTGTCACCAAGGGAGTACCAAATGACTCGATTTTAGGCCACACACTTTTTATATACATAAATAAGATAGCCAGGCAGCAGGAAGCACTTTCATCACACAGATGATACAGTAATATACTCAGCTAGCCCCTCCTGAATTTGTGATAAGCGCTCCACAACACTGACCTTCATTCATCACATTATTTAGCTACAGGTCAAGGTTAAATCTTGACCGGGTATTCTCTACTGACATTGTTTCTCTACTGAAATCATGTATGCAATTACTGTGCCCAAAATATCACAGCTGACTGCAGGTAGTGCACTTTTACTTATTTGTAAGGGGAAAATTGTATTGTTGAAGCGAAGATTAAAGCAAAAACATTATTATTATCAATTAGCTACATGCAGATGTCATCTATAAATGTCAATTTATGACATCCTTGTGAGAAAGGGTATATTATTCCAGTCTCTGCAGTGATGGCTAAGTGATGATATTATGGCACTACAATGGTTTAAAGTATGCCTTTAAACCATTCTAGTTTAAAGGCCTAGGCCTATGTGATGCACCCTAAATGCATGGTTGCATTTTTGTGTTGATTGATTTGTGTTGATTGATTTTCTAGTATTTATTTTAGAGATGCAATATACAGCTCTTAATTTTTTCCAGAGCTCTAGATTGGTTCTCCTTCAATTGGTTCTCCTTCAATGAAGTGCACTTATACCGACTGTTGCCAGTAAGAGGCAGCGGTACAATTTTGAGCACTCATGCTCTATGCAAGTTACTGGCATTCCTCATTCTTCAGTAAATTTGACTACATGCAAACATTTTCCAGTCTCGTCTTTTCTCCTGTACAGCAGGAATTGTCTGTTTACTTGTAACACCAACTGACTTACCAATTCTGTTAACTTGGATTAATATACAATTTTTATTTTTTATGTATACACTACTGTTCAAAAGTTTGGGGTCACTTAGAAATTTCCTTGTTTTGGCTCCAATCAAGTGCCATCCACAGGGTATGTCATGGCATTGCAAAATGGAGCAATAGCCTTACTTCTTCAAGATCCCTTTTACCCTGTACAAATCTCCCACTTTACCACCACCAAAGCATCCCCAGACCATCACATTGCCTCCACCATGCTTGACATATGGCGTCAAGCAATTCTCCAGGATCTTTTCATGTGGTCTGCATCTCACAAATGTTCTTTGTGATTTGGACACCTCAAACTTAGGTTTGTCTGTCTACAGCACTTTTTCCCAATCTTCCTCTGTCCACTGTCTGTGTTCTGTCGCCCATCTTAATCTCTTTTTTTATTGGCCAGTCTGAGATACAGCTTTTTCTTTGCAACTCTGCCTAGAAAGCCAGCATCCCAGAGTTGCCTCTTCACTGTTGACGTTGAGACTGGTGCTTGTGGGTACTATTTAATGAAGCTGCTAGTTGAGGACCTGTGATGGCATCTGTTTTTCAAACTACACACTATTTGTCCTCTTGCTCAGTTGTGCACTGGGGCCTCTCACTCTTTCTGTTCTGGATAGAGCCAGTTTGAGTTGTTCTGTGAAGGGAGTAGTACCCTGTGTTGCACAAGATCTTCAGTTTCTTGGCAATTTCTCGCATGGAATACCCTTAATTTCTCAGAACAATAACAGACTGACGAGTTTCCGAAGTAAGTTCTTTGTTTCTGGACATTTTGAGCCTGTAATCAAACCGACAATTTCTGATGATCCAGATATTCAACTATCTAAAGAAGGCTTGTTTTATTGCTTCTTTAATCAGCACAACATATTTCAACTGTGCTAACATAATTACAAACGGGCTTTCTAATGATCAATTAGCCTTTTAAAATGATAATCTTAGATTAGCAAACACAAAGTGCCTTTGAAACACAGGACTGATTGATGTAGATATTCCATTAATTTAAAAATCAGCTATTTCCAGCTAAGATAGTCATTTCAACATTGAAAATGTCTAAACTATATTTCTGATCAATTTGATGTTATTTTAATGGACAAAAAAATGCTTTTCTTTCTAAAAAAAAAAAGGACATTTCTAAGTGACCCCAAACTTTTGAACGGTAGTGTAAATAATCGTTTTACATAAATTTTTAGCCTATTTCACTCCTCCCCTAATTTTTGTATTTCGCAATCAAGGCCTTACGTCATCTAAACAGCTCCCCAGCAGGATTAAGAGCACTCAAGATCTACATGGGTTGTAATTTCTTCATCACGTAAGCAGGTAAAAGGTCTAGAATTGATTCCAGGTTTGGCATTCACATTTGGAAGCTGTTGCTGTGAACACACAACATGCAATCAAAGGAGCTCTCAATGAAAGTGAAACCGGCCATCCTTAAATTGAAAAAAAATAGAAATCCATCAGAGAGATAGCAGGAACATTAGGAGTGGCCAAATCAACATTTCGTACATTCTGAGAAAAAAGGAACACACTGGTGAGCTCTGCAACATAAAAAGGCCTGGACATCCATGGAAGACAACAGTTGTGGATGATTGTAGGATCCTTTCCATGGTAAAGAAAAACCCCTTCACAACATCCAGCCAAGTGAAGAACACTCTCCAGGAGGTAGGCATATGATATCCAAGTCTACCATAAAGAGAAGACTTCACAAGAGCAAATACAGAGGGTTCATCATAAGGTGAAACCATTCATAAGCCCCAAGAATAGAAAGGCCAGATTAGACTTTGCCAAAAAACATCTAAAAAGCCAGCCCAGTTCTGGAACAGCATACTTTGGACAGATGAAACTAAGATCAACCTGCACCAGAACGATGGGAAGAAAAACGTATGGAGAAGGCACGGAACGTCTCATGATCCGAAGCATACCACATCATCTGTAAAACACGGTGGAGGCAGTGTAATGGCATGGGCATGCATGGCTTCCAATGCCACTGGGTCATTAGTGTTTATTGATGAAGTGACAGAAGACAGATGCAGCCAGATGAATTCTGGAGTGTATAGGGATATATTGTCTGCTCAGATTCAGCCAAATTCAGTGAAGTTAATTGGACAGCGCTTCACTTTACAGATGGACAATGACCCCAAACATACTGTGAAAGCAACCCAGGGGTTTTTAAGGCAAAGATGTGGAATATTCTGTAATGGCCGAGTCAATCACCTGATCTCAACCCAATCAAGCATGCATTTCACTTGTTGAAGACAAAACTTAAGGAAGAAAGAACCACAAACCACTGAACAAACAACTGAAGACTGCTGCAGTAAAGGCCTGGCAAAGGATCACAAAGGAAGAAACCCAATGTTTGGTGATGTCCATGAGTTCCAGACATCAAGCAGTTATTGCTTGCAAAGGATTCTTGACAAAGTATTAAAAATGTATTTATGATTGTGTTAATTTGCCCAATTACATTTGAGCCCCTGAAATAAGGGGACTGTGTATGAAAATGGTTGCAATTCCTAAACGTTTCATACCATATTTTGTCCAACCCCTTGAAATAAAGCTAAAAGTCTGCCCTTCAGTTGCATCTCGGTTGTTTCATTTCAAATCCATTGTGGTGGTGTACAGAGCCAAAAATATGAAAATTTTTTCAGTGTCCAAATATTTCCGGACCTGCCTACATATTGACGTTTTGGTGAATTTCAAATAATTTCTATCCAAACAAAAAAAGCTTGCCGACAGGTAATATTGCTAGAAATTAATTGCCATATATTGTCCTCTTTGGCTTTTTAATTCAATATAAAGTAGAGAAGGTGGGACAATGTCATCGTTGTAATGTCATGAGTATAGGATTTAATGTAAATAAAGATGCCCAATTTTCACATAAATCTCACACTGGTTTCCTCCATCATTATAAACATTAGTTACACCACACATAACTGGACCTGCTGGACCCTGATTAATAGCATACTGACATCAATCGGTGATGCCTTTGTATATACTGCCACCTACAGGCTGTATGCAAAACTGATTATCATGCAAAGTACACAAGTAACTTTGTAACTTTTGTTAAATAGTTTTTGGTAAATAAACTGAACTTTGATTCTCAGGTGAGTAGCTTTGAGGAGATTCAATGCTAACATTGGCAGCAAATGCCTGATCATTGTCATTTAATTTTCCATTATTTAATTAAATGAGTCTTCGGGAAATAATTGACCATTGATTCTCATATTAACAGTTTCAGACTTTTTGTAGTACAATAAAACATTTAGCAGAAGTGATTTTCTATTTTGAAACTTAACTGTCACCTGACTCACAAAAACTGGTAGACGCAAAGCTGGCCAATTTGGTCTTCTAAAGTTGATCCAGAGAGCCTCCAAACGTTGCTGCTGTGGAGCCCCAACAGCCCAATAGTTACACCCACAAATCTTACTGATACCAGCTGTATTAGACACAGACACATCAGTTCCAAGGCATTTCAGTTTGGTTTTCTCCCAATATTGGCGCAGCTGGTTTTCCCATGCCATGTTTTTGATGATGTTGAGGTAATTGCATACTACAGATGCACATTAGTGTTGAAGCATGTACAACACTACAGACAACACTTCTATCCAGAAAAGCAACCGGATTGCAATTTGTCCAAAATTGCAAGTCAAGCAGTGCTTGGACACCTAAATCATCCTCTTTCCTAACAATTGACCCTAGACATCACTGATGTTCTAATTGGTCCACTAGCCTGCTGTTCTCACCTGTCCTCATCCATCAGCAAGGTTGAGGTTCAGCATGTCATTAGTTTTAAAGTTACTTATAATAATTATAGAAACCTCCATCTTGCCTTTCCCATTCAAGTTCATATTTGCTTGTATCATATTCACATTATATATATGTACATGGAGTAATGGTACAAAGTAAAACAAACTTTCTGATTTGAAACTAAATACACAAAATTTTGCTACATATTTGTATTTATCTTCTAGGCAAGTCATATTGACCAAAGCAAAGTTGTCAAACACTATTCATTTTCTTTAAGATACTACTTTTAGTGTTCAAAATAATTTCACTTTTTGAATTTTTTCAAAGATTATATCTTTGTTGTAAGGTTCAAAGTTGACACCTATTTACTGCACAAGGGTGCTCTGGCCTGGTATCCTCACAGTTAAAATGCCTCTCTATATAATGGTGCAAGTGATGAGTGTGATTATGCACACTTAAAAAATATCACCATCAAAAGACCCGGGCTAAACCAAAACGATCGGGGGCTATAACCCTGGAAGCCCAGGCCTAATGACACCACTGGAGAATGCAAGGCTGTTAAAGATGCACACGTGTCCACCTACATTTTCAGACTGGAAGAATGTCTGCAATATTTATACACAATCATGCAATGGACTTCTCTGACCAGTGGAGGGCAAGCTAACAACATCTGGCCAATCAATAATTGCATTATTAGTGGATGGAAAGTGTGGCTATAGTCTGACTGGCTATAGTCAGAAGCTGGAGAAAATCAATGTCATGTGATGGGCAGAGCTATTGCCCTGGTTCTCAAACCTCTCCTTGGGGAACAGCATACATTTCACAGTTTTTTGTAGTCTTGAACTTGAACAACAATTCACTAGTTGAATCAAGTTGGTCTGCTATGAAAAAGTTAATAATACATGGAATGGCTCAAGACCCCAGGGAAAAGGCTTGAGAACGACTAAGGTAGACCAGACTTTTTAAAACTTTTTTGTGCCAGGGACTGTCAAATCATTTCCTTCTTTTTCTAGGCAGTATTTCTAGGCAGGATTTCCCAATCCTGGTCCTCAGGACCCCAAGGTGTACATGTTTTTGTTTTTGCCTTAACACTCACACAATTGATTGACATAATCAACCTATCATCAAGTCTTTATTTTGAATCAGGTGGGTGAGTGCTAAAAACAAAATGTGCAACCTTTGGGGTCCCCAGGACCAGGGTTTGGAAACACTGCTCTAGGGATTGCATGCATAAAAACAATATTGACTGTTACATTTTTTCTGTGACTTCTACTGTCCATTGAATTGTTTGAAAAATAACATCGTCCATCAAACAATTTAATACCCTATTTAGGACATATTGGGGCTATTGAAAATAATTAACTGTGATAAAACATGTTATTTGGCCTTTAGGCTACTCCCATAATAAACACCTAAATATATAAAAGTAGGTCAACCAAAGTAGGTCAATGGTTCGTAGTGACTGAAAGGCATCAGCATGGCTTTAGAATATTGGAAATTATTGGAAACATAAAAATCATCAAATAAATATGAGTGTAGAAAACAAGACATGCATTACTTTCAGTTGATATTGCCAGCATGTATGATACACAGCTTGTGAGCATCATAGAGGTAAACAGAAAACACATGTTCCTGAGAGGGCTGTTATACTACAGGTTTTGTTAAATACTTGCTCATTGGCTAGAATATGTTCTAGAAAGCACATTAATTCCAGATAAACGAGACAGTTGGATGTCTTTAGGACAGATATATGGAACACCTTATCATGATGTAAAAAGCCACAAAACCACTATATTCAGAAAGCAATAAACGGCAACATTTATGGAGGTGTCTTTACAGCAAAGAACAACATAAGCAAACATTCTAGCGCAAAACACATTATTGTTTATATTTACATGTTTATTAGTGAATTCATGCCTTTTCACATTTTATTTGCTGCAGACGCACACTGTCATATGTTCCATTAGCTCTATAAAACTAATTGAACAAACGATTGGGTTGCATTTGTAGCAGCCAAAACATGAGATGCTAAGCTAACATATGGGATAGTTTAAGATTTTACTACACAAGATACTACTACTAAATAAGATACTATGGGTCATTCATCAATTAGACTTATACAGGTACACAGAAACATTTTGAAAAAGATTTTCAATTGCAGTGAAATGTGCCTTTACTGCAATGGTGCATAGAAATGCATTGTACAAAACACAATATGGTTAAACTGATATTCAAATAAATAAAATCAACAAATCATTGGGAAGTGTTTTATATTGCATTTCCTACATTTCAGAGATTTGAGAAAATACGGGAAATAGAAATGTCATCTGACAATTTCTTTTACCAAATTTATATCTCAAAGAACCAAGAAAAGTCTAAACTAAATTTGTAGCATTTTTTGCATTAAAAACAATGTGACCTATACAAAATGACTGGCATCCTTCTAGAGATCTACATAATTAGGTTGGAGGAAGGTGATTCTTTTTTACTGGGTTATTTAACTCACATGTGAAAAGTTGTCGGTGCCTGCAGGGTGAACACCCCTTTCTTTTCTAAATGTTTTACTTATTTAAGAAATGGGTGTTTGATTAGAGCCAATTTCCTCCTAAAACAGGACAATGACCCAAAGCACAACTCCAAAATATGCAAGAACTATTTAGGGAAGAAGCAGTCAGCTGGTATACTGTCTATAATGGAGTGGCCAGCACAGTCACCGGATCTCAACCCTATTGAGCTGTTGTGGGAGGAGCTTGACCGTATGGTATGTAAGAAGTGCCCACCAAGCCAATCCAACTTGTGGGAAGGGCGTCAGGAAACATGGGGTGAAATCTCTTCAGATTGCCTCAACAAATTGACAACTAGAATGCCAAAGGTCTGCAAGACTGTAATTGCTGCAAAAGGAGGATTCTTTGACAAAAGCAAAGTTTGAAGGACACAATTATTAGTTCAATTAAAATCATTATTTATAACCTTGTCAATGACTATATGTAGTATTCATTTTGCTATATTTCTTATTCAAACTAATTTCATCTGTGACACAAAACATCATCTATGTGACATTTCTATGTGACCCCAAACTTTTGAACGGTAGGGTATATCTTCCACTAAAGCTAGCTAGCTACAATTTCAAGGAGATGTTGATCTACAGACTGATTTACTAAAATAATCGCTCTAACTTTTTGGTCAGCACGTACAACATTATTTTGAATACAATAGGCTAAGCCTTCAGTTCATGTCGGACGTTGTGGATTTAGCTAGCTAGTCTAGCTTAGTAGCTAACATCATTCAATAACTAACATTATTATCTATAGCTTACTACATAGGAGGGAGTGTTTACTAATTTAAGGCTTGCTAGGAGCGAGAAATGGTTCACATATAAAGTATTTCAATTATGTCGATATTACCTGGAGCTGTTAAAATAGTGATTTTGGCAGGACCTTTCCTAGTGATGGCGTAACAAAATCGAATGCATGTAACGAGGACTCGCGTAGGAGACGCACGACCCCCCCTGGCGTGGTATTCGGCGTGCGTCATCGCCAGCCTTCTAGTCACGCCGCTCTTCCTCCCACGGCACTGTCATGTCTTGTTATTGCACACACCTGGTGTCCATTCCCTCATTAGGATGCCTATATTAGTTCCTGTGTTTCTGGGCGGCTTTGTGAGGTATTGTTCTATGTTCGGTGTTGTACTGAGAAGCTCTTGGTGTTGTTTTGAGAAGCACTTGCACGCTTTGTTTTTTGCGTGCCATTTAAAAAAGAAAATACAAGCTACGTTAACCGCCTCCCTGCGTTTGGCTCCTTACTTCCACACACACCCTCGTGACAATGCAATTGTTGCACATCTGGTCCCTTTGAATTTAAAAAAAATGCTGTGAAAATCATGGGGAACATTTATATTTCTGTGAAAATAAACTTCATGGTGTACACTAAATTTAACACTAGGTGAATCTAGCCTACACTGAAATATCTTAATTATCACTGGCCCTGGCCTACTGAGCAGTTTGTGATGCAAATATTTTCATGCATATCAAGGTTTTGTTCCAAAAATAATTTGTGTAAAAATCAGTAAGCCTATCTGTGTGTGTTTGTGCAATGTGAAGTTGTTTGCATCACAAACTGTTTGAAAAAGGATAAAAGAAACAAAGGTTATTATTGTAATATTATTATTATTATTCGCTTGATACTGCTATAGTAAATTTGAATGAAACTCTAATGAAACATTAAGCTTTTTATCTGTTATTGAACATACTATCAGACAGACTTAGTTTACACTTTAACTAAGATCAGTTTAAATGAAAGGGCACCTACAGCTCCAACGTGTAATGCTTATGAGCCATAAAAGCCTTAGGTCTGTCTGATTAGTGAGTACAAATGTTTTCTGCTATCCATTTTAAGTCTCATTTTAGATATGTATGCGCAATATTAATTTTTGTGACAAGACAACAATTTGATTACCTGAATTAATTCCTATGTAGTGCCAACTGAGAATGTCACAGGTGAGAAAAACAAACATGGCATGTTACCTAGGAATATACTTTCGGAATATGTAACTACTTTCACTACTGAAATTGTTCCCAGATACTTCTGTCCAAATTCCCCGAAGGTAAGGTTGAACAATCCCACACATTTGGGCTTCATTAGGCATTAATAAAATAGGCAACAGGCATGGGCTTAATTGGCTTAGTCTACAACCTTCCACAATACCTTTCCCTATGTGTCTCGCACACTCAAGCATTAACACACAAGTGATCTCCAATTGCCATTTTGTAACATTGTTGTGAGACAACTAATCATACAACTAATCCTACAGCACAGCTGAGCTGTCTCTGCAGTTTACTAGCTAGCTTTTTGACAGAACATTGCATTTAGTGTGGTAGACAACTTGGTGGTTTAGCGTCACTTTTGTAATATGAAGTGGCAGGCTCAGGTTAGTTATTACTCTGTAATTATGTTGTTTACTCAAAATGCATGTGCAGTATAACAGACAATAACCTTTGAATTACAAATTGGAAGCTAAATACTTAAACCTCATTCTACCAGTACTTGATTAGCAGGGCCATAATCACAAATTAGATATCATGAAATTAGGGAGAAAAATTGATTAAAAGAATTAATAAATGTTTTACATTTTGATTTTATGTCAATACCCCAAGATGTCAAAGCTGAATTTTGTTTTTAATTAATTCAAATGTAAAAGGTGAAATGTCATAATTCAATAAATATTGAACCATTTTGATAGGACACTCCTAACTAAGAAAAGGTTGAATTAATTCCCTTTGAACCCATTTGAGATGTTTCTACAACATGATTGGATTCCTCTGGCAAATTCGATTGTTTGGACATGTTTTAGAAAGAAGAGAAATATTAATAGTACAGGTCTGAGTAGAAATAATATCATATCAAGTTCAAGTAACTGTCCATATAAATGCAAGATAGAATTGCAAAGGATATGATGCATTACGTAGACCCCTTCACTTTTTTCACATTTTGTCACGTTACAGTCTCATTCTTATTGACCAAGCAAAAACAGGCTTTTAGACATTTTTGCAAATGCATAAAAAAACAGAAATACCTTATTTACATAAATATTCAGACACCTTCACTCAGTCTTTTGTTGATGAAGTCTTCTTGGGAAGAGTCTTCGTGGTTATGATACTACAAGCTTGGAACACCTGTAGCTGGGGAGTTTCCCCCTTCTCTACAGATCCTCTCAAGCTCTGTTAGGTTGAATGGGAAATGATGCTCCACAGCCATTATCAAGTCTCTCCAAACATGTTTGATTGGGTTCAAGTCCGGGCTCTGCGCCAATGCTTCGCCAGATGGAAGGTATTAGGCAGGTGATGAGCTCTGCCTAGTTTCTTCCCAATGTGATGATTGGCATTCATGCCAAAGAGTTCAATCTTGGATTCGTCAGATATTACAGAGAATTTTGTTTATCATGGTTTGAGAGTCCTTTAAAAGCCTTTTGGCATATTCCAAGCGGGCTGTGACGTGCCTGTGACGGAAGTGAGGAGTCACTTCCGTCAGGCCACTTTAACATAAAAGCCTTACTGGTGTAGTGCTGCAGAGGTAGTTGTCCTTCTGGATGTTCTCCAATTTACACCCATGAGCTCCTTCAAAGTGACTATCAGGTTTCTGATTGGATCCAAGCAGGCTTCTAATGACGAAAATGCTAAGCATTAGAAGCTAGCTGCGGGTATTCATCAAAAAACAACATGTGGTGTATAAACAATTGGAGGTAAGTCAAGTGGTCGCAAAGTTTACAATCGCTGCAGTGCATCACGGCCTTATGAGAGCAGTGCAGTGATTAGTGGTACATTGGTGGAAAATCTGATGGTGGAATCAGATTGTAAATTAAGCAGCCCCTATTGCTAATTAAGTTTCCAAATTCTACCAAAGGTAAGATTGTCATCAGAATCAAAATGTGCTGAGCAGCTTGGGTAAAAGACGAACAATTACGGTACAGAAAACAAAGTCTACCTTTGTCACGGTACGGTGAGGTTCAGCCCCACCGTGCAATGCATCCCCTGTTCCCGTCTCACACAAACACATCCCGGATTTGTCTCGTGTCACATGTTCAACTATTCACACCAGATCCCAATTCATCTCATTAGTATGTGTTTAAATGTTTCCCCTCTGCTCCCCACATTTATCAATCATTGTTGTGTTGTTGCTGTCTTTATGTAACACGTAACCGGTGAGTGCGCCTGTTTGCTGTTAAAATATCGGCCCCTTTATTTTCATTAAGTTTGTTTTGTATGCTCGGTGTTTGTTTTTTCATTAAAAACCCTTTCATTAAAAACCCAGATCACATCGAGTGTGATCTGCCTGCGCCTGGTTCCTCCACTACCACCACCCGTTACAGAATGATCGACCAGCAAAGGAACCAGCAGGCAACCCCTCCAGGAAGAGGTTACACCTGGAGGGGTGATTGGGGGTCTGACTCCCTCTCCTCGGACGATGAGGAGGTGGTCTATAGGAGAGTGGAGGAAGACCCCCTGATGGAGCAAGGCTGGAGGTTGCCCCAAGAAAATTTTGGGGGGATGCTATGGGGCGTAGACCAATGGGGAGTGGTCAAGCCCCTCACTCGGCAGGAGGAGGAGTTGATAGAAGGGCTCCTACAGGACATGCAGGAGGCGGAGAGGACAGGACGTAGGAGAGGAGGCCGTAGGAGGAAGCGGCAGCCCGTGCCTCCTACCTGCCACGGTGTGGACTGGACAGATAGTCCCCTGGCCATTCGGCATACCCCACTCCCTGCTCTGCGGCCTGCTGCCGCCCCGCGACCTACCCCGCGGTAGGTCTGCTGCCGCCCCGCGACCTACCCCAGCCGCTGCTCCGCAGCCTGCCTTACGTCCGGTGCCAGCCCCAAGGCGCCGGGTGTTCCCAGCGCCCCCTGCTGCCCAGGAGCCGCAGCCAGCGCCCCCTGCTGCCCAGGAGCCGCAGCCAGCGCCCCCTGCTGCCCAGGAGCCGCAGCCAGCGCCCCCTGCTGCCCAGGAGCCGCAGCCAGCGCCCCCA